>PNEQ01025653.1:0-11870 GCA_003012365.1 Medauroidea extradentata
CGCAACAGACAGAGAATGAGTCTTGTGTGTAATGAAAAGCGACTCAAGAAACTAGTTGCTAAACCTGCCTTCAAAGACAGAATTATTTACTCAGAAAACCTGTCGCTTGTGAAACTTGAGCATGAAGCAATCTTGTTCGATAAGCCCATCTATGCCGGCCTTGCTGTACTTGATTTGTCAAAAGTACTTATGTATCATTACCACTATGATATAATGAAGGCTAAGTATGGTGATGATTTGCAATTGGCTTACATGGACACCAACAGTTTCATCTACGAGATACGAACGGGTGACTTTTATCAAGACATGTTCACCGATCCTGACTTCCATGATGAATTCGATACATCATCCTATCCTATCAACCATCCATGCTACTCGCCTAAAAACGAAAATGTTATAGGCAAATTGAAAGACGAATGTAACGGTGTGCCTATTACTGAGTTTGTAGGATTGCGAGCGAAGATGTATGCCTACAGGTGCTGCGAGAATGTATGTAAAAAGGCCAAAGGAATTCAGAAATGTGTGATCAAAAAAAAATTACCTTTCAGGACTACATCAGAGCTTTGAATAGAGAGAAGGCTATGCGAGTAACTGTACATAGTATAAGATCACGAAAAAAGCAACTATATTCCGAGTGTAGCAACAAACTGGCACTTATTTGGCTAGACGACAAGCGATGTGTTTGCGAAGATGGAGTAAACACTCTACCACATGGATACTCTAACAGAAGGTAAGCCATGTTCATTATACTATTTATGTTATATTTGTCACTGTATGATACTATTTCCCTAACAAATGTACTGAACATTATTAATGTGATGAAACTTTTTCTCTCCCGACAGTTTCCTGCATCCTGGCTACACCGAAAAAGCCTGCACAATAAGCTGAAACTCAACACCCATACTGCCGGAGGACTGCAATGAAGAGAGGTGTGGTAGACTACTAGCAGCTACCAGAACTAACAATATGACGAGACTCTCCATGACTACACTGCGAAACAAGGAACACCACCGCATCACTGAGTACAGTTATCAGTTAGACATGATGTCTCACAACAGCTCGAGAATGATATTAAATAGAAATGTATACAAAATAATAAATAGTCTCAATAAAATTCTTAAAAAATATATTTTGTTTTATTTTATTTGAAACATGTTTCCCAAAAGCAAGATTAATGCATTCATTATTATAAGTGTCAGAAAAAGGTAGAGTTAGTGCATGGTTAGGTTACAAAATGCTATATTTATATATGTTGACTGGTACAAAATACTCCAGATTCTAATACAATGGTATGGATGTTTTCTAATTCCATCATAAGGTCGGTGTGTAGTAGTATTAATTAAACCATATAACTGAAGAACCATAGGCCAAACACAACTAATCGCGTTTTATTTAATTAAAATTTTTGGTCACATAACATAGAGTAAAATATTGGATGGTCTAAATGTTACAAATGGAAGTTTAACATAAACAGTATTTCCAAGATCTAGATACAGACAAAACATTAAATAAAAAACATATACAATTACTTACAGACAAGAAAATACTTAAACCGAAGTACGCAAAGTTTCTGTGCGATACTAGAAATCGTATACCAAAGTTCAACACGGAAGAAATTGTCTCAAACCAAATATAATAAAACGAAAAACAATCATTAAAGGTCTAACACAGAAAAACCAACATGCAATATTCAAGAGGGAAGGAGAGAGAGAGAGAATAAGAGAGAGAGAGAGGGAGGGAGAGAGTAAGAGACAGGGAGAGAGACAGGGAGTGAGAGAGAGAAAAAGGATAACGTACATAAAACACTTATACGAAAGGGAAAAATATTTAAAGAACAGAAATATAACGTATAAAAAGTTGAACACAAAACAAATTGACCATTCCTTCTACACATAAGCAATAAAAATAAAAATATTATCAAGCATTTCAAGGTGAAACTTACATATACGAAAGTAACAGCATAAATGTTAATAAAAAAAAATTGAAACTAACTCACAGAACAGGTACAGGACAAAAATATAAATTCCAAGAAGTCGAGCAAGTGTAAAAGGTAAAACATGATAAAAATACTTAAAATTTATACATAGGAAAAAAAATTGTTAGTTTTATACAAACAAAGGAAAAAAAAGTATTAGGTTAAAGAAATAGAAGGAGACAAGGTTATATATGTAATATGGTAGGAGGTCATGTTAGGTCAGGTTAAGTTATGATTTCAGCATTAAAAACATATTAAATAAATGGCCTAGCCGTAACATAAATTCTACCAAGCCCTAACAAATCATAGCAAAAATAAAGTTTTCCAAGAATTAGAAGAAGACATGTATTACTAGAGGTAAAATAGTACTAACATACACTACTTATAAACACCTTACAGGAAAAAAATTCCAATACCTACACGAGTGGAACACATTCAACGTCTTATGGTAATGCAACATACTAGAAGAATTCCTAGCAGTGTACTATGATACAAGACAGACATACAAGGGAAAATAAGTGTTATGTTAAAGGAAGAACAGAAACAAGGCTAGAAATGTAACTTGTTAGAAGGATCGGTCAGGTTAAGTTAGGTTAGGTTAGGTGCGGTAGCGCTCTTAATGGTGATACTTGAAAACAGAGACGGACTAAACCAATTGCACATACAACACCAATGCTATCTAGCAGACGACACTGGAACCAAGACGATTGGTATAGCTACTAGCTCTCCTGTGGTGGAAAGACTCAGCACCAAAGTCTTAGTAATCAACACCATCTAGGAAACGATCAGTAACTACTGGCAGCCCTATCTAGAGGGCAACTATATAAGTAATAAAAAAAACAAGATGGAGGGTGGAGCCAATGAGGGTAGCTAGGTATAAAGACAACGGACATTAACGAAGATGGTGGATGAACAGCCTAACAAGAAAGAGTATAAAATACAAAACAGCTCCGGTGATCCGGCTCCTAGGCTTCTGCAATAGAAGGAACTATACTACACTACTGATGTCTTATCTCACCAATATGTCGCTGTCGCCTAGTTGCTGTTGGTGGGACATGGACCCTCGTGCTGCCGAGCTCTGGAGGCAGGAGGCCGCTGTTCGAAGCCCAGTCCAGGCAATAAGCGTCCCTCTATGACTGTAGTCTCTGCCACATCTTCAGTTGCTGGTGTCATGATGTCCCGTCGTTTCTTTACGATGACGTTCTGCGTCGTGTTGTGTCTTGTTGCTCGTTCCGCAATAGACTTTCGTCCATGACACCTGCGGTTCGACACTGTTCAGCTGCGCTCCTCGTTTCGGCGATATGCACACAACAGTTCTGACCGACAGTTTGGCATACAAATACCTCATTGCCATTCCTGTTACTGGAATGTCCGTCGCCGATTTCCGTCACGCGGCTTGAACAAGAGTCTTACCTCAGGCATGCGGTTCATCAAGACCTGAGTTAGCATGCCATTGTTGCGACAGGCAGTTTATTTATTTCTACAGATGTTTGATTAGCTAATTGATTAATTAGTTAAAAGTTCTGGATACTCAGGTACTGTAACAAAAAGCTGGCATGTCATTTACCAGATATTACGTCATTGATGTCCTCTCGTGACTGACCTTTATGCTGGCAGAATAATAGGTACGGGTCTCAAGAATGAAGGCGTGTGAGCAGAGAACCCGGCGTCTACTGCTGTACTAAACACCGCGTCTGACAATGTCTCATCAAATAACACTTGTATGCGTCTCGCCCTGACGTAACTCATGGCTCTGCGATATCTTACTGAATGTAGTCCCCGACACCCAAAACAATGACGGTGATGATGTCACTCCGGCCCCGAAACTCACACCTCGAAGAAATCTTAATATCCTAATATAACGGCATATCGACGATGATGGCGCTACGGCCCTCTATCTATCGATGCTTCCAAGCATCCCGACACCTGACTCGATGCCCGATGATAGCTTCTCGGCACGCCGTCTTTCACGACCCAACGACATCTGTCCCTAAAACGTTACTGCCGCTTCGTTTGGCTTCAGCTTCGCCCCAAAAATCCCCGTCATTTAGCCCGCAAGCTTCGGTTAGATTTGGGCTGATCAGAAGTTAGCTTTCAACCGATGACCCCGCCCCACGAGGACAAAAATTCCTCACTAGAGCCATATTTATTGAATAAGTACTTATTTACTCTTGGCTATCTAAATACAGCTACACAAAATGGTTACTTACTCATTGACATTCCTGATCTCTTAATTAATAAATAACTGTATTACAATTAAGTCATACAAACTGTTGCCTGGCTTCCCTCCTCTCCTGTCTAGCAGTTTGGGGAGGGGGGTGGCTTGAGCATGGGTGGGGACGAGAGGCTCTAGACACATTACCCTGCACCTTCTTTTGTTCACAAAGTCACAATATATATAAATCTCTGCATTTCTTTATATAACTTTATACAATGCTGATAATTTATAATAACTAATTTACCATCGTCCTGACATAATGACGAAAAGATAGAGTCATCACAAGACATAGTTGTGAATAGATATGGAATGTATGACAGTTGAGTAACATTTATGTCTATCAAATATAATTATTGTGGTGGTGACAATATGGGCATATCCCACAGCCCAAACGCAAGACTTAATGTCAAATTACCATGGTCACTGCCCTCCCTCCTTCAAACTAGGATGCATGCAAATGTGAATAAAAACAATTAAAATAGAGATATGTGTTACCAGAACGAATTTAGACTAACTTTCTAATAAATGTGTGGGACAATATATGTTTATGTGCTTGTGTTTTAATGTTTGTAGGTTTTTGTATATATTTATGTGACATATAAGAGTACAAAAATATACATATGTATGCATGGTAGCATCCTATATCGATTTACCCTTCTTCTAACTAAACATATCGACAAGTAAATAAAATAAACATATTATATCTGATTGTAAACACAAAAAAAAATTACAAATTATTAATGTAAAATAATGTCATTAAAACAAATATAAAACTGGTGAAAGAATTTTAATAAACGTTTCATGTAATAAAATATTAAAATGAAGAAGCAAAATTCGCAGTGCGTGACATGACAAAAAATAAGTGAATGTATATTTCATAAATTAAAAGGTACCCCTCTTTTTATGAATGTATACTCGTGATATCTAGAAACACCGATGTACACCCTTCTGGGTACATGTGATATCTAGAAACAAAATACTGTTCCATGTTTGCTGTCCTGTACGTAGCAAGGATCAATGAAGAAGGAAGGCTTGATAAGTAATATAACAACATTAAGATTCCCTAATTTATTACAAAACTTATAAAATATGATACAATTATATCGTAACATTTCTTCAGAAGTAATTCAAATTTCTGTAGATAAGCATTTATAACTATTTTATACAATTATTCTTCGTAACATCTGACACCCCTACACTTAACGATTCAATTAAACAATGTACGTCTTTTACACTCAAAACAGTCCTCAAATTACGCAAGTCACTGTTCTCTTGAAGCATTTATTTTCATAAGTCTCTCACCATTCACAGCAATAATGTAACATGTTCTTCCATCCAAACACTCGCAAACACACCGTCTAACGTCGCTCCAACAGTTCCGCCACTGTATGCACTTGCCCACGCTGTCGGCTATTGATGTGCTTATTTCATGCTGATCCTTGTCGCTGGCGTCATCTTCGTCAACTTCGCCTTTTGCTGCAAAGTTCGCCTCCAACACTCACAGGCCAAAAACTACAGTCATTCTCACGTTGAACATCACGATCTCAAATTTAGATACTCAGAATATTCTCACAACTCGGGAATGCCTTTCAACATCATGAAGTTTCCAGGTTATAGGGTCATTATTAGTCATGGCTTAGGCACGTGGTCTTCAAAGATGGCTTAACGGCGATGGCCACATCTCGCTGTCCAGTTAGCTCGTGACGGCAGTGGGAAGGAAAGGGGTTAGCCCGGCCTAGCATCTGAGAGTGATGGCAGCAAGGGTGGAAAGGGGAGGGTTAATGTAGCCTAGCGCGTCAGATGCGCACAGTCAAGCGCTGTCTCGTAACAATTCATTGGAGAGGAACTGAATGGAAATCGTGACCTTTATAACTGGTTTTTCAGTGTCAGGATACATTTACACGGATATCACAATTATATGGATACAAGTTTAATGTATTGAATTAAAATACTATGACTGCTGTAGAACTGGAAATAAAATAAGAATATAATAGCACCCATCGAAGTTGAATGATGTGCAATATTTCGAACACAAGGGCAGGAAAATTATAGTTTACATTGGGTTTTAATGCTCAAAAGTAAGAGAGTTACTTATGTGATAAATGTATAAAAAAATACATTTATGAATTAAACGCAAAAATGTTTCTCTGGCACAGAAACGAAGAATTTCTACGACAAAGCGACGAATTCCTTCTACAGCAACACATTTGAAAGAACCCTGTTTCGATTCCTGGTTGTGGCTATGCTCATTGCGGTTTTCTATGTATCCCCAGAATTGCCCAAGCGAATGTTGAGATTGTTCCTTGAGACAGACTCCTGCCAGTTCCTCTCACAGACCCCGTCCTTGTGAACGGTTGAGTGTAGCCGTGTCTAATAACCTAGTTGACGAGACATAAGATATAATTCAATAAATACATTTCTTCTACAGCATATTTATAAACAAGACAGAAATTTACATAGTGCACACTACTAGATACTGCTTTTATAGATAATGCATAGTTTTTGAAATAAAAATTCCGACATTTTCTTCTCCATACTTTGTTTTCATAAATATATCCATCAAAGTATTTTTTCCCTCTCTAAAACAGTGTTTCTGAAAGAAGGTAATGATAATGTAGTCCAGTGGGAAAGCAATGTGTTGTCGGCTGTAAAGACAGAATGAGTATGTATAAATGTATATATGTTTTAGGCACGGACATATGTGGGATCAGTTCCGCTCTGTAGTGCAGCAGGTGATGCTACATCCGGCCGCAGCCAGGAGATACATGGCACCGCTAGACCAGGTCGCCAGTCACTTTATCAGCAGGTCAGTCTAATTTGCAATATCATATACATTGTAGTATTACTTGCCTATAGCGATCTAGGAACAAGCAAGTCACACATATTACTGTAAGAAAGCAATTGTTTCGCTGACAACTCCTAGTACTTGTAACCCCTGCGGTTTTAAGATCGGAGTTACTTTATTTAAATTAATTTATTAATCAATGTAGGCTTTGATTAGATATATCGCTTGCCAGGAATTGCCTCGACTAGCCCAGCGGGTTTGATTTACTCGCTATCACAAGTCAATCGAGGTCAGTAGTGACCAACCACTCAACACTTACTTTGCAAGAGTCTATGTGGGTACAAACTACCAAGTAAAACGAGTGCTATTTCTTTAAATGGCAAACCCACTCAACACGGTCGTAAACGCCCTTATTCGCGGCAGGAATCGCACAACAACCTCCCGCACCACACTCAGGCCACTGAGTCAGCTTCTTGGCCAGCGAATTGCGATTAAATCGGCGGACGTCTAATCACCTTTGCCCGACTATTAAATGTAATCAAACGCGTATATAAGACTCTTGGTAACGCACCCCTGGTGGCCTACCGAGACGCGGACCAGCTGGACACGAACACACGCATCCGTCCGCGGCTGAGGCCCAGACTCGTCTCTTTCTCGGCACCGCTGCCGGCAAGCACGCCAAGCGACGATTTCAGACGCGGATCCCTCCAGCCAATCAGGAGCTTTGTTTCAAATCCCCGGCCTTCTGGTACTGCTCCGAATTCGGGCGATTACGACCATATTTCGTGGTGATTTTATTTCCATAAATCACAGCTTACATTTATATAATTTTGACATCATTCTTTATTGAAATTAACTATAATTATTGCAAAACACATACAAATACTTAAAATTTAAACTAAATGGTTAGGAGAGTTGGCCGTTTTGTTAACTCTACTCGCCCCCAACCCCTGGCAGCCTAGTGCTGGCGGCAGGAGGGGTCGACCAGCACTTTGTCACTGTCGACGGCTACACAGCCCAGAGTACTTACAGATGTGTGGGCGACTACCCTGGCTCTCATCTCATCATCTCCCCAGTCCAACATATAAAATATACATTAACTCTCCCTGATCATCCTACTATCATCCCTATCACATAATACTATTTACACAGAGTACAACAAAACTTGAACCAACTCTGTACTACAATTCTAGCCTGTTTAATTGCCGTGATTGCCACCACTTAATACTAAGAACATCTGACACTTAATTCTAATGAACAGTCTTTAATGATTTTTACACAACTTATCCCTTCAATATGTACATTTAATGTATATCGGGCAATGCCCTTGACATAACCCTCTAAGTTTCCCTGTCAGCTGTAGATGATAGGGGAAGCTATAGCTGCCAAGTTCTTAAGATTTTAGTTTGCGTTATTTTTTTTCATATATATATACATTTGTTGCCCTTTGGCACTATTTCCATCATATGACACTGCATTTAATTGGCCTTTCCGCAGCACTCACTAGGCACTTCCTAAGTGCTAACCCCTTTGCATTATAGGTGTCAGTGCCCCCTAGGTACCACTTAGCGAGTTCTGGGTCGAAACGGTGCATGTCGGAGTTTACCAAAAAAAAAATCACAGACAACTTGGGAAGGAGCAAAAAAAAAAAAAAAACACCCTTGAACTTGTTCTCAGCCCGGCTCCTACAGTTCGGGTAAGGCCAAGGTCGACTATCCCCCTTCACAAACTACTGGCGACAACAAAATACACAAAAAAAATACAACAGCTCTTTCCCCGTCCTATTTACAACTTCGTCCTACATAATGCTCCACAAAGCCTACTGCACTGCCTGTGTCCTGGTACATCTGATTCAGAGAGTGTTCGGGCGGATGGTTCTGCAATTTCTCGCGCGTCTCTCTTATCTCAGGGTCTGTCTCCTGCCCCATGCACAGTCGCTCTCTCCACTTGCGCATCTCCTGCCTATTAAGGGGCCTGACTATCAACACCTGAAATTCCGTGTTCCTCGCAACGTTGCCATCTCCCCCTGGCGGATTGCGCGACAGCGTGTCCGCAAGTACCTGCCATCTCGGTGGTGCATACTGGATATCTAGGTCAATGCGCGAAAAACATCGACACCCCTTAAACCGTTGCAACAGTTCCTCTACCGGCGGCGGCGTTTCTCGCTCAGGCACAATCAGTGTGTTGATCAGTCTTGCATCTAAGCAGATTCGCACACAACCCTGTTTCTTTGGCACCACTACGAGCGGAATAAGGTACGGGGATGTGCTCCGCTCAATAATGTCCCTATCTAACAGCCGAGCAAGCTCCTTTTCTTCTGCCGGTCTCAGTTTATGTGGCACAGGGTATACGTGCGCAGCATATGGCTTGTGGGCCTTCACCTTAAACTGGCTGACGAATGTTTTTATTTTCCCGGGCTCAGTCGAAAACATGCCTGCATGTGAAAATAAGATCGTTTACAGCTCGTCCCGCTGTGATTTATCTAGCGGAAATTTTCGGTAGTAGTACTCTTCCGACCCTGATTGCGCGGTGCATAGCGCCGTCGCCTCTATGTGCTCTGGTGGCGCTTCGATCGCAGAAACACGCAGTACTGTTTGTTTATTCTCATGTGAGCACACTGGGTTACCGCCCGTCGGCACCTCATATTCTTGCCCATTTACAGAGAAACCTAATATATTCTTCCTGCAATTAATGCGCGCCTCTATCCGCAACAGAGTGTCCATGCCAATCAACACGTCTGGTTTCACGTCTTTCGCAACGAGAAAATTAAGGGGTGTGTTTACTTGCCTATGCCGACATCGACTACGACCTGCTGGCTAATGGCTTTCATTTTGTTACCATTTACGCCTACTATTTGGATGCCTGTGACAGGTAACATCACAATCTCTTTACTCCCCCTTCGCCCTGCAGCTGCCACAACACAGACTCTCGCATCAAAGAAACCTCGCTCCCAGTGTCAATAATGGCCTTAAACTCGCGCACTGCAAATATTCACGCTCACAACAGGTGATTTTTCTGCGCCTACTCCGCCAGCCGGATTGGGCGAATCCCATAAGACTTCGTTTACTGCTTCGTCTAGTAGCATGTTTATTTCGCATCTGTATGCCTGGTACTCCGTCCCTTCCTTCCGAGCCCTTAACTGCGCGGGACTTCCGCAGCTAGGCTCTGTCCGTTTCCCGACTGAGCAAACTGCTCGTTTACCTCGGCCACTGTTTATACTTGATTCTCGAGCCCCCAGTCAACGACCCCATTGCTTCTAGCATGCGTCTCTGTCCCTACCGGGTCATTCAATACTTTAGTTTGCCTCACTCCCACTGTGCGCGTCAATGGGGGCTGCCCCACGCAGACTCACTTCCTCGGTTATTTTCTCGTCTATCCCTTCTCTCCTTCCATCCTCTGTGTCTGCTTTTTCCGCGTTCCTGGCTTTCTCGCTTCAAGTGACGTCTCTCTACCCCCGCTTGGCCTTGAAACCCGTCCAGCTGAGTTCGGTCCGCCTGCATCTCAAACCGTTCCACCAGCCTAATTAGTGTGTCGGTGTCCTCTACCTCAGCGGTAATTATCGCCTCTCTGACATACCGTGGTAGGTGCTTCGCCAAATGGTAGACTAGATTGTGACGGAGAGAACGATTGGCCCAGGTATCGATTCTCGTCAATTATCTCCATTAGATAATCGGACATAGTCACTTTGCTGTCCTGGCCATATCGACCCTGATAAATCTGGTTTACTAATTTATCCTGGACAATCGGAGACCAGAAGCGATGCATGAACGCTGCCCTACATTCGTCGTAAGTCCCCCAACTTTCCAACACACACTGCGCCCAGTTGTCCGCAGGCCCTGCCAACCGACTCGGAAATAACTCCACTCGCATAATTTCACTACATGGAAAATTCCTCACATATTTGTCCATGCGTTTGATAAAGTGGACCGGTCTCGCACCATCTAGCTGTCCAGTAAAAACTAGAGATGGTCGGTATTTAACGAAACCGTTATTAATAACGGTTATTAGAAAATAACCGTTTCGTTCTTGGTTATCGCTTCAGAATAACGGTTATCAGCATCTTTCCCATCGGTCGGTTGTTGGCTCTCGCACACAGCACAATCTAGCGACGAGTATAGGTACTTTGTCGATAGCTACGCTGTTTGATAATATGTATCTCGAGTGTTTAATTTTATTTTCACAAGCGAGTATAAAACGGAAAGTATTTCAGAACTTCGCAAAAAAAGTCCTTAAAACCAATGTAAACAATTAAGCGCATTAAAGAAATTAGTTACGTGTGAGATCTCGACGAAATATTTTTATGAAAACAATTTTTGCACCCACCGAATAATCAGTTATATTTCGCTTTTCTAGAAACAGCTATTGTTTCTTGAAGAGTGTGGTTGTAACACGGTTATCAGTAATCATTTAACCATTCTGTTCCGAGATAGTTCTGAGGTATGTCACAGTTAAAAACAGTTCCTATAACTGTTACGCCCGACAATAGTTCTTGGTTCTCGTTCGTTCTGTTTCGCGATTAAATAACCGTTCTAAGTACAGCGCGGGTATTCACGTTCGCAGTTCTCGTTATTTGTTTGTACCATCTGTATAACCGAATGTAGGCAAAAATTTTTACACGTTAAAATTATTCATTACCAACTTATAAGTACTGACTCAGACGTATTTTTATGTAGATTTAAGCAGTAAACTATTAAGAATGGCTGAAATAAACGTCAGCAGGAAAACAATATAAATTCGTAATTTTGAAAGGAATTTTCTGTTTACGAGTGATTGATGGTGTGTGTGACAGCTGGAAATAAATGAAAATTAAAAAAAAAATAGTAATAATTTCGCTTGTTTTACTATCAAACAAAAATGTTTCAAGTTACGTTTTTTTTTTTTTTTTTTTTTTT
>PNEQ01025654.1:0-11870 GCA_003012365.1 Medauroidea extradentata
CCACACACAACCACACTCCACACACAACCACACTCCACACACAACCACACCCCACACACAACCACACCCCACACACAACCACACTCCACACACAACCACACTCCACACACAACCACACTCCACACACAACCACACTCCACACACAACCACACTCCACACACACCCCCACCCCACACAATTTGTAACCAAACAGAACATATTTACTACAATCATCTATCAATAAATACATGTATTGTACACCTATGCACTATGTATACATGTATTGTACACCTATGCACTATGTGCTTGTTCTCACTCACACTATCACTGGCAAAAACAGACATAGGTATTTCCAAAGAAAGTAGGCAACATGCATCAGCTACAAACTAACCTGTAACACCAGTCTTTTTGTAGAAGAATGTGAACCATTCCTCAGGAATGAAGCCATATTTGACTGGCCCTGGATAAACAGGCATGGCGCGCCTAGGGAAGTTGACTACATCCCGCTCTGGAGGTTCCTGAAACGTGGATGGCAGCGAGGTAGCAGATGCCGTAGTCTGGCTCGCACGAACACCAACCAGAGGCCTGCCCCCCTGGGCTACTGCAAAAGAAACCAGAAAACTAAAAAGACTGTCCAACAACATAGTGAAGCTCATTAAAAAAATTTGTCATCTAAAAACATTTGGATCTGCCACTATCACCTTTACTATTTACTTTCTTTGATCCCATCAACAATCCAGAGACTCACAAGACTGTCAATACTTAATACAATTCATAGAGCTGCAAAACTGAATACAAGAAAACTGATTATAATGTTAGTTTGAAAAACAAATTATAATACATATACAGAAATAATGATCAACACTTCAGTACAAACATGTTCTGTCGTACAAACCAAATTAAGGCCATGCTCTCCTGTTTCTACATTTTGTGTGATGCTATATTAATATTTAAGCCTTAACGAGAGCAGATAAAAATATGTTTGGAAGTTTTGTTTAAAATGGTCTCTGTGTTTGCTGATTTTTTCAAGGCAGTAAATACTATGATTTTAGCTAACTATGCAATTAATGAAATTATGGTAAAATTTTAAGTCGAAACTGTATAATTTCTTGTTTTGGAAAAATTGCTATCATGGCAAATAACATTTTAAACAAAACTGCCAGACGTATTTTTTTATCCGCTCTCATTTAAGCTTATAAACCTAATAATTGCAAAAACACCAGAATCAAGAGAGTATAGCCTTAAGATCAAGTTGTTTGTTCATATCGCAAGAAGCTTGTGTAACAAGATATTTCCATGTTTAAATAATTTTTTTGTGCAGGGACGGAATGGATTTTAAAATAGTTTTATCATTGACCATCGAGCACGTGTCTATATAAATTTAAAAAACTGTTAAGGAAATACAAGTTGTTTGTTTGCTGTATTGTAGCTATTAAATTCGAGAAATTTGAGTGTATAGCCTTCTTAGCAACTGCCTGGGAACATAGTATTTGTGCTGAAAAAAGATATATAACTTGGATTTTATATGCTTCAATAATAGGCAAGTTGTAATAAAATAACTACCACGTAACTGAGATACAAATGCCAACACAGTACCTATGTCTAAATATTAGTTAACGGCAATCAGTTTCGTTCATAGCAGCTACGTTGGTACCGTGGGCAGTGTTTTGTTAATAAGTACTTTTTCTACGGCGGAGCACTCGAAAAGTGAACACAGCTCGCCTTCCTTCAGGAAGCTATGACACATACCCTACAGCGTATAGCACTCTAAAAAAATGGTTTTAACTGAAGTACACGAGTGCACATAACAGCAATATTGGTACCTAGGCCAATTGTTTGTTGATAAATGTTTTCTATTGCGGCACACTTAAAATAAGTGTGCGCTACTTGCCTTCGGCAGGTTATGCTAGAGTTCTAAAATTTCCTGAAAAAATTGGCAATAAGAAAAAAAAAAAAAAAATCAAATTTTTTTTACTAATTTTTTGGAAAAATTGTAAAATTATACTAAACCTGGTGGTTAAATAATACATAGTAACATATATAAGGTAATTAAAATAAGGCGAAATGCAGAGAATTGACCTGTCTGATTCGTTCTAAATGTTCATTTACTAGCAAGGCGTATAAACATGGAAAGAAAACAAACATGAGAACGTTACAGTTTTAAGATAAGGGAAACTACAGTAGCATCTATTACTGAGATTTTAGTAAAAAAAAACTTTTACTAGTAATCAGGAACACACACACCATCGTAACTGAACACCTGGCAAGTAGCAATCAGTGTCAAATTTCACATGATTATATGTAAAAAAACACTACTCCCCATCAAAAACTTATTTTATTTTTCCCAAGCAGAGTGTTTATGCGAAAGGGAAGCCGTGGGTGAGAAGTTAAGTACACCACTTAGCCAGTTGATGCAAGCAGTTAAGATAGTTAATAATGATCTTAATGTTACTTGTGAATTTGAACTACAAAGGGTTCTTTTTAGGGTTTTCGAAAATGTTTTCCTAGCAGAGATTGTAAGTTGTGTACAAGTATGTCTGTATGTGTGTGACAACTATTTCTGGTTAATTCATGTGCATACTACCTATTTATTTTATTGTATCGAGTATTGATCTTTTCGAAACTTTGTGTTACATTTACTGATTATTTCATTTTCCGGTTACTGGTAGGTCACAATATGTGTCGGCAGGTAGGCCCGAATGTGAATACTGTACAATAATTTGTATTGCAATTTTATTTTAATTTTCTGTAATTTCTCATCTTGCGGAAAAAAAATTGCATTTTTCGGAAAATATCAAGTTTAGGTACTTATCGTGTACCAGCCAAACTATTGATTTTAGACATATAGTTTACTGATAAAAAATGTTTCTAGTGACATTCTAAGTACTCATACGTAAAAAAAATTTTTGTTAGGTTACCTAACTTAACCTAACCTAATTTAAGGGCAGCGGTGGCAGAGAGGTCAGACCTCTCTCCTCCCAACAAGGCAATCCGGGTTCGATTCCCAGATTTTCGCATGTGGGAATCATGCCGGACGATGCCGCTGGTCGGTGGGTTTTCTCTGGGATCTCCCGTTTCCCCCACCCATTCATTCTGGCGCTGCCCCACACTCACATCACGTCACCCCTCACCAGTACTAAAGACCTCAATGTTAAGCGCTGACCAAAAATCACTCACTCACTAATTTAACTTAAACTAACCTAATCTAAATTTAATCTAAACTAACTTAAACTAATGCAAACTAACCTAACAATTTTTTTTACGTAGGACTAATTAGAATGTCACTAGAAACATTTTTCATAAGTAAACTATATGTCTAAAATCAATAATTTGGCCGGTACGTGATAAGTAGCTAAACTTGATATTTACCATCCCATTACTTACTGTCCATCTTTCCAGAGCTCTTAGATATTCCTGCAGTTTCCCAATTTCCCCTGCTTCCCCACACAAGACACAATCATCCGCTAACATCCAAAATCCTCCCGCTACTTTTGTGCCATTATGATTAATAGCGGACCCAGAACGTTTCCGTGCAGCACCCCAGAAGCCACTTCCCCCTCCTCTGAGAGAGCTTCACCTACCCTTACCATCTGTTGTCTTCTTATGAGGAAGTCTCCAATCCATTTCACCACGCTATCCCATATGAATCCTTCCATCCAGCCCATTAGGATGTTGTGTGGCACCTTGTCAAATGCCTTGTCAAAATCAATGAAACAAGCATCTATCAGACTTCCAACTACCTTACTAGCCATCTCACAAGAGTACCCCCTCCTAAACCCATGCTGCCTCTCACTCAGCAATTTTTTTTCTGCTCCTTTTCCTTCATGAGAAAACAAGTTATAACCCTTTCCATCACCCCCAGTCTGTAGCTGGCTGGGCTCCTCTTATCACCCCTTTCTTGTAAATAGGAACAACCACTGCCTCCTTCCACTCTGCTCACTTCCTGGAGTTGGAGCAAACGTTAACAAAAAACAACTTCAAATAAAACACATCTACAACAAGAACATATCGACAACCCGAACTATTCGAATTGCGTTCACATTACATTTGAGTAAGAATACACAAATATGGGCTATTAATGAGAAAATGTTAAACAACGCTTTCACAGTAACATTTATATAAATATTACCAGCTCGAAGACAAACTCTTGACAACATCTCTAGCAGACGAACGTGATTCACTCCAGCCAAAAAGATGGCAGAAGAGACATTTTGAGTATCATTTGTTCTATCCTGCGTGCCACAAGTTGGCAACTTTCGAAGATCAAAAATACCTTACACAATTCCATGTACCGTACACAGGCAATAGGCGTATTTCAGCGTTTGAATTGGTCACAAGCTGTTAGCAAGCGCTTGCCGTAACTGTTTGCATTTATAAGAAATCGAATGCAACATTCAGTGAATATAAATGGCTACCATCATGGAGTTACGAAAGTGTGTATTTGCTATTGCCTTATCAGGAATAGAATTATACTGTATGAAGGAAATGCTTCTTCACGAATACGTTTATTGGAAAATAGACTGCTTTCACTATATTTTTTACATGTACAACATAATAAATTGAAAAATTAATGTAATTATGTACCTGCATATAATGAAATAATAATATTGCGTCATTTTATTTTAAAATAACTTAACTTTCGTCCATATTTCACATAAATACAGTTTGTTTTGATTTCAGATTTGTTCGAAATGAAACAGGAAATAAAAGTAAAGGTAAACATCTTGCGAACAAACCCTGTAACAGTCCTCCTGCCTTGGATGCCAGAAACGTGCCAACATCCTCAGCCCGGTTGCAGCATGTTTGCAAACCTCCTTGTAAACAGGAGCGCTAAAATGCTCTGTTCACAGGTATCGCTACCAATTCAACTGCTAAAACTGGCCGTCTGGCTGCTTGCTAGACAGTTCATGGTGCTGCTCTCATAAAATTCAAAGGAAAATTAAAATGTGCTGCGTACTGACCATAAAATCAAACAATTAGCAACCTTATTTTATGCTGATTCCCGGCACTTTCTCCCCATCACAAAACAAAATGTTTTACAGTTTGTCAGAGCCGGGTGAAAAATTAAAATTGGTTGAAATAGATAGGTACGTTCGCATGCATGCAAAAGTAAGGTTATAACTGTACAAGTTCTGTTCCAGTGGAGAAACTGGTATAGGGTAACTATAATTTGCGCATGAAAAAATATTGCAGGATGTAATACATAACTTTTAAAGATCATGTAATGGTAAAACTGATAGGGTGTCTTAACTGTTCGCAATAGTTCAGCTTCAAGCACAAAAACGGAGTTGGAACTGGTTGCAACAGTACAAAATTCGCTGGGCAAACACGTACATAACTATAATGAATCCGACACGTGGACTCAATCCAATAAAGACCCGTTCACAATCGACATGAAAAAAATAACATAACTTACACAGCATAACATGCGAAACTGTCCGTACACAATCACCACGAAATTGACCAATCAGAAAATAATCAACAAGAAAAGAACTAATTTGTTATTGGACGAAAAATTTCGCGCCAATAGCACTTATGACGTTTTACATTCTTATTGGCCGGCATGAAACACTTGGAGTAGGAAACTCAGAGATGACCACATTTAACGCCATGCCAAGCAAGTTACGCCCCGTAAGTCATGCCAAGTATTCCTTGTGAACGCCACCATTCGTATCACAGATATTCACTTTCTTATGCTATGTTTTTTACTTGCGCCATGTTGATTATGAACGGGCCTTAACTGTAATGCACAACAGGGCGAATGACCCAGATTTTTAAAAATACTTTTTTCGATTTCAATTAGGCTGTAGGCCACAAATACATACATTTCCAAACAGAATTAAGTAGATAGGTTAAATGCCACCATCAAAAAGAAGTGTAGTGCGGAGTCACTTTACAGCCCTGAACCAAAATTTGAATTGGCATATATTGCTATTTATAAATCGGGTAACTTTGCATTTTCAATTACAATACTAGCAGTAAGGCAGTTCAGTTCTAGTTCCTCTGTGGATCTGGAGCTGTAGAAAGAGTTTGATTTCATCTAAACATTTCCATGCATTTTGTTTCCCTCTCCACCGGAACACAAAACTTCGCGCGCACACAACTTACCATTCCCCAACCCGCTTATTATAATTTCTGTTCACAACTCCATCCCTCCCCACACTCAACGACCATGTGATCAATAGATTACACTTTCCCTTTTTCCTTCCCCCTTCATCATTTCCAGTTCAGTTCCAATTTGGTTCCAGTACCGCTGTGGAGCTGGAGTTGGTGCGCGAGTCAGATTTGATAGAAACAGTTCCATACTTGGTTCGTGTTACCACTGTCGGGTCACGAAACAGTGCATCCACCACCTACCTTCTTCTCCCCCTCATCATTATTCACGCACACTACTTGTCTTGTCTCCTCCTCTTTCCCCTCCACCCAAACGAATCACGCATCATAATTCTGTCCATATCTTCCTTCTGCCAGTTCGCAACCTGCCATTTCAGGTCCGAGCGGATTTGGTTCCATTTACAATGCGGAACTACAGTCACCACTCCAACGAGTGATCCAGTTCCGTGGTTCTGTATCCATTCGGACTTACACACCTCTAACTAGTGACTAGCATACAAGGACTTGTATACTAGCTAGTGCGGGATAGGGGCGGTTCTATTTTTCATTATCTTTCTTGTACTAGTCGAATATAAACAAATCATTTTTACGCATGCGCGATTGTTAATGAAAAAATAGCTTACAAGTACGAAGCATTTTTAAATAAATAGCGTCTTAGCTGTACAAACTGTACTATTAAAGGAACATTTGCTGATTGTGTGTCATATCACTTTACATCTGGACATAATTAACTAGAGACAATAATTCCATTTTTACATTTAAAAGCTTAATTTTTGGCGCAGGTGCAATAAATATTACCCTTATTACCTCTAATACTCGAAATAAAGCCGTAAAATATGTATTTAAATTTTAATGGTGTACACCAGATTGTACAAGAAAGTTGGCTGTGTGAACTAAACAATTAATTTGGTAGGATACTAGCTAGAATGCTAGCTAGTGTTCTCTTTCTTGTACACGTTTGATACTCGCTTTCATGTACAAGAAAGATACCCATGTGTACTGTGCTTAAGGAAAAACTGAGAATTTCTTAAGGTGTCCTTAGACCAAGGTAATGACTGGTGACCACGGTCGTAGAAGATCAGGTCTGGACACTCGCCTATCTACCAATGTATTTTGCTTGACCCCCCCTTATTGTTTGGCTGTAGTTCGTCAAATTACCGAGCATGTCGTACTTTTTGGCGCTGTAATCCGGGCAGTCGGACTAACTCCACCTACTTTTTTTCATTGTTAAATTTATAAAGTAATTAAAGATTGCTGGAGCCTTTTCTTAAAATTGTTAGTGAAGGAAGTGTTTCATAATTGATAAAAAAAAATATGTTTTGATAATTTGTATATCTTTGTGGAATGGAAGTGGGCGGAGTTAGAGTCCGACCGCCCTAACTGAAGCGCCAATAAAACACAATATTCTTGGTAACTTGGTTAATTTATTGGTAATATTTTAGAGGAGAAACATAACCATGGTGTAAATGGAAGACTACAATCGCATCTAAAACACAATTTATATTTATTGCACATTTTACATGAATGCAGTGTTGTGTTTATTTACTGGCATTTTGATATCAAACAAAATGGTTACAATACTATCTAGCTCTTATGGAAACAGATTAGATCTGGCTTTGGGCAGATCTGGGACTGATCTGGACCATATATGAATTAGAGTATACTTACTTATTCCTAATGCCATGTCTCCAATTTCAGATCTAGCCAGATATGACCCAGATAAACTTTACTCATATGGGAAACAAAATGCTTAAGAAACCATTTTATAAACAGAATCATTTACGTAATTTTTATTTTGCATTTTTCTGCTTTACAGTATGTAAAATACTAAATATAAATAAATAAATCACCGTCATGTAAGTTAAATGGAAATAATTCTTCTCGCGAATATTGTGGTAACATATCACCTCAACTGAGATATCTCTGTTTCCTGAATGCAAACGAAAAATTCTCAGATTTTACCCAAGTTATCCTTAGTTTCACCTTTACCCATGGCGGTAAGAAGGGGAAGAGCTGGCATTACGCAACAAACTTGAAGCTGCAAGCCCACATCATGGGGTTGGCAAGAATAGGCTTGGATCCAATGTTCTTATTTCTTATAGGTGACCAATTTCGTATAAATAGTCAGTGTATTGTGTTGTTAGTGATGACTAAAGCCAAGTATAGCATTTGTATGTGTGTTTAAATTTCGTAACACACAGTGGTTGTTAGTTGTTTCACTAATTCATTTGAAAATGAGAAGTGGGTCGTGACCCTCGAACAGTAAATATACTTGCTGTTTTATTTTTTTAAGGGTTAAATAGTTGTTTGGCATTATACTTTTAACATATGCATACTTAAAGGTTCAGATTTTCAAAGGACGAAGAAACTTCGGCGAGAATTTCGGCATGTCCTGTTGTGTGTTCCGTTACTTTCGAGATGAAGAAATTGATTATATATCGGTGAATTACATTATGATAAGAGCAAATAAGAATGCCTTCAGTCTTTTCAGCATTTCCTGCTCACTTTTACGAGGTAAGTGTAGCTGACTACAAACATAACCTGAGATACTACTGTGTGTTCACTTCCTGCCAAGTTGATTATGCTTTAATCTAGAGGCACAGGCATAATTATATTTCTGTTAATTATCATATTATTTTCCTTGTATAAAATGTGAGTTCAGTTCTCTAGACATAGGCTAGGGACTCTTATAAATGTACCGTGGTTTTCGCAGACCACTACATTACTATATTTTGATGCCTCTGGGCCGTGTCAGGTGGGATGTCACAGTATAAAGTTGCCCGGCTTTTACCTGTTGGTGTGAGGGAGTGGGTCGGCGACCATGGGCCTTCCTGTCCTGACTCCGACGGCGTTTGTAGAGAGTAGCGTCGTCCCTCGAAGCTGCTGCAGCGTCCCCGGCGTATGCTGTTGAGAGACATCCACTACAACTACTGAAATGAAAGTTGGAGATACAGATGACTCTTAAGGTACGGTTTATTGTGGTCACTCGTCCTAGAGCGAACCACCATTTACCACGCTACTGTTCTCGCCCGCAGCACTGGCGTAAGCGGTTAAAGTGGCGCGAGGCCAACAATGGAAAGTTATGTGAAATCCTTAAACGGGTGCTGAAAAAGCTCTCCCCGACCGCGTGTCAATCCCTGAGGCCATGCAAAAAAAAGAAAGAAAAGGTTCCGGTACATTACTGATAAACTATTGAAAACTAAAATGACTTGATCCCAATAGATTGGGCCTCAGGGAGACGGGAAAGTGCTCCACGCGCGACTTAACGCTCCGGTGATCAAGTGAAGACTACTGACGTGGCGTCTGGAGGGAGGACACGGTAGCCCGCGTTCCCGCCAGACTTGGTGGTTAAGCTCTTACAAGCTAAACTAAAGTAAAATTCATTACAGAATATCATCCAAATTTCCAAAAACAATTATTAATACTCGTCTGCCATTAGTTAATAACTGCCAGTCTGTATAAGGCGTGTTCAGAATTACACTTAAAAACGCAACAATACACAGAAAAGCAATAACGAATAATATTAAAGCAATATTTGAAAAAGTAATTAAATTGTAGGAATTGTAAATGTGACTGAAAGTCTACATAAGTATTATTTTGTAAGACGTAACAAAATAATACGATGACGATTTTGGTGGGCTTTGGCAAAGCGTCCTACTGCCCTAATCAAAAACATCACTCACTCATAGAAAAATTAAAAAGAAGAACGTTTATTCTCATGGTGCCTGTAGGTCTCTGGAAAATCTGTAGAGTCTACAAATGATATCAATTTGCCTGAATTTAGAATGGATCAGTTTTCGTGTTCATTACTTTGTCACGTGTTTATGTAGCGGCGCGTTAAGCCCGCACGTCACAAACATTACCACAACTTGCCCTGCAATTCCCATTAAATTAACACTTACTACGAAGATGATTGCTGGCCAGGCATTCAAAATTGTAGCTGGAAATTGCTACCTTGAGGCTGGTGGTGAAGCTCCATAGGCACGGGGCAGGGCATTCACGTCCCCAGAGACGTGAAGCCTGGCTGATGGAGCGTCCGTGGAGAAGGAGGCGGTCACGTGTCTACGGCCGTCTGAGCCACTGTAGCCCAGCGGACAAACGGGCGTCTGCGGCACACGTCATCCGCCCCTCACTCAGGCGACCGTTTGGCCGCTAGTGGTACCAGCGACTCGGGGCTCTGAGCTGCTCACGAGCCCGAAGATGATATGCACCCATCCTGGATGCTGCTGCCGGGTTAACCGCCCTGGTACGGCATTGCCGACGTTGACTCCGCTGTGCTGCTGGCTCGCTGTGGACGTCACTCGTGGAGTGCCCGCTGTGGTAGCGTGCTGGGTTGGCACCTGCTGCAACCTGGTGGTGTGTGGGTAGGCGACCTGACCGGTCAGCTGACCGCGTCGGTGCCTCACCGCCTGTAGCTGCGAGGGAGCTGGATGCCCCTCCATCCAGAACCGTGTCAGGGAGCTGAGGGACCCGTCTGTTTCTCCTGCGGGACCGCAAAACAGAGGGTAGACACGCCGGCTTCATTGCCTCACAGCCAGTGCAGGTAGTGCGTGCTTGTCGTCGCTGCCGCTGTGTGCGATGGGGTGGTGTCCCGGAGACGGTGTCGTCGCTGTTCCCCCCATCCGCCTCGCTGACCACGCTGTCGTGAAGCCTTCGGAGGGCCAAGGTAGGTGGGGTTTCAGCCACGCTAGCTTTGGGGGGATCTGCATGTCCCACATCTGGCTCTTCCACTTCTGTTTGAGGGTCACCGTCGGTGACAGTAGTGGGCTCCTCTAGGCTTTGAACGTTCCCCGGGTCAGTTGGCTGATTCTGTCTGTTTCTGACCACCTCGTCAGATTGTTCAGCTGCACTAGTCTCCTCCGTTGTCGAAGATAGTGGCGAATCCAAGGACAAGAAAGCGGGTACGTCGGGTGTGTTTGCCCCTGCCTGTTCCTCTAAGGGTCCATGGTTAGCTGTTGCTGAACACTCTCGTGATAGTGATTCCCCACTCGCTGAGTGGGTTGCTGACGTCTGTTCGATATGAGTGGACGTGCGTGACTGTGCTGGCGGGGTGTTTCCAGTTCTGGCACCTCATCAGCGCGCTGCTCACATTGCCGGACTTCTGCTAACCGTAGGTCATCCCGGTGGACTTTCTTTGTGTATCTTCCTACCCCGATGATGAAGCATGTGTTACCAGCCGGCCTGAGAACAGTGTGAGGTCCGGTCCACTTATGTGCCAACCCAGCACAGAACGCTTGTTTACTCGTCGACTGAGGATGCGCTCTCGCATACAGCTAGGTTGCAGTGCTTGCAATGGCGGATGTACTCGCGTGTTTGTTTAGCCGCTCCTGGCCAGTGGAAATGGCGTCTGAGGTTAGTCAGTGTGTGTGCCACCTCTGTGTCCTGCCCAGGGACTCTCGTGTGCAAATTCTAACACCTTGACGCATTCAGCCGTCGGCACGTAGAGTTTCCACGCCGGCTTGGATTTGGGGCACTCAATCTGGAGCTGACCGTCGACCACACGGTAATGTCGCACCTCGCTCTTGCCGCACTTCTCTATCTGTCCCCAGGTCTCCCGGCATTGTTGTGCGGCTAGGATGCGTTCTTTGAGACACTCTAACGTGAGCTCGCTCGTAACCGTTACAGCGTTGCACCTAGGGACCTCGCCTGCTTTTGTCTGCTCGTTTTGTCTCGTGGGTGGCAGGATCTCGTCCCACTCTCCTTCGTCGTGCGCGAAGATGTCCTGCGGGGCACGTGACAATGAGTCTGCAAGCTCGTTTTCAGCCCCAGGTACATGC
>PNEQ01025655.1:0-11869 GCA_003012365.1 Medauroidea extradentata
AGGCTCGTTCGACGTCTCCCGCTGGTCGATATTGTCGTGACTTGCCGCGGAGAATGCTTACACTGTAGATAGGCCAATCTATGTAAAGACGTAACACACGTAAATGACATCACATAAAAGTTCGTGGCCAATTGAATCACAGATTATGCTCTGTTATGTATAGGAAAGTGAAGTTTAGCCTGCTACCAAAGGATAACGCGAATTTTGCATGTCTCTACTCATTAGAGATGATGGTATACATTAAAGATGTTTGTGCGAACATAGCCTTGAAAACACTGTAGTTTCTTGCAATTTGTATGACTGGGTGATATACTTCTGACACAACGTAGCTGTCTTATGACCACGGTCGTAGAAGAACGGGTCTGGACACTCGCCTGGATACTTGACCCCCTTGTTGTTTGGTTGTAGTTCACCAAGTTACCGAGAATATTGTGTTTTATTGGCGCTGATGTTAGGGCGGTCGGACTAAACTCCGCCCACTTCCTTTCCGCTAAGAAAAATTTATCAAAACTTTTTTTTTTATCAATTTATGAAATACTTTCTTCGCTCACAAATTTTAGAAAAGGCTCCAACAATCTTTATTTACTTTATAAATTTAACAATGGAAAAAAGTGGACGGAGTTTGAGTCCGACCACCCGGATTACAGCGCCAGAAAGTACGGCATTCTCGGTAACTTGACGAACTGCAGCCAAACAACAAGGGGGTCAAGCAAAATACATTGGTAGATAGGCGCGTGTCTATACCTGTTCTTCTACGACAGGCGTCAAATATTACGATATCAGTACTCTTATTGGCTCAGTCAAATTGGGAAACACCAACAAGCATAAGCTGAAGCCAGTAATCTTCTGGTAAGCTGAAAGTGTGTTGAAATCCAGCGAACAATCAAGTTTTTTCCGCGACAAACCATCATCTCTAACCATCAGATATGGACGTGTTATATTATTGAAGCCTGCTATACAGTTATCTTTTCTCGCTATAAATCAGTGACAATATTTCTGCCACATTCGCATAGTTGGCAGGGACTTGAGAAGTTTAGCCTGGGAATATTTTGATATAAAAAAAGTGAAGCCATATCCAGATGCAAATAATGTAAAAAAAAAAACTGTATTCCATGTCAGTTACAACCATCATGTTTTTCATTTATTTTGACAAGAAATTACGTAACATATCGTTAACTAAAACCATGATGTACGGTGTGCTGTCCTACATGCGAGAATCCAGGAGTCGAACCCGGATTGTCTTGGTGGGAAGCGAGAGGTCTGACCTTCCGGCCACTGCGGCCCTTTATTTAACTAAGTGGCCTACCTACCTGCGCTTGAAATGCGTTGCAGGGAGTTTCGACTATTATTTTTTTGACGAAACTATAGTTAACGTGCATTGTATTTGTATATCTACGAAAAGAAGACACACTTCAAACTATGCCTGTATAGTTTAAAAAATTCGGCGCGTCTAAACACACGTTTTCGGGCCCCTCAAAATGGCCAAAAATGAGTATTTTCAGACTGCCGTATGTGTAAAAATAAGAACCGGATTCAAAATACACAACTATAGAAACAAGCGTTAGGCTTAGAACTGTGCTGGCCACAATTAAAATAATCTAGTCACCTCTTGAAGTCCCATATGAAAACGTATTATCATGCCAGCTGAGTAGATTGCGTGGAGAGACGATAATGCATTACATATGTCGATCAACGGCCTCCGCGCAAGCCACTCAGCTGTCGTGCAGTGCTTTACTATTATCATTTCTCCTATGGGACTTGAAACGGTGACCACATTATTTTATTTGTGGCCAGCACAGTTCAAAGTCCAACGCTTGTTCCTACAGTTGTCTTTCTCGAATCCGGTTGTTATTTTTACAGATACGGAAATATGGGAAACCCATTGCCGGCCATTTTGAGGGGTTAGGAAATTATGTTTTAAATAAACGTGCCGAATTTTTAAAACTATATCGACGTAGTTTGAATTGTGAGTTCTTTTCGTAGATATACAAATAGGCTACTATGCGCGTTAAGTAGTG
Source organism: Medauroidea extradentata (assembly GCA_003012365.1). Lineage (NCBI taxonomy): Eukaryota > Metazoa > Arthropoda > Insecta > Phasmatodea > Phasmatidae > Medauroidea > Medauroidea extradentata. The sequence goes on from PNEQ01025655.1 coordinate 2,019, forward strand.
TCGTCAAAAAAAGAACAGTAGCGCAGATAGAGAGGCCCCTTACGTACTGAATCGCGCAGTTACAGATTATAATAGAAGTGGTGGGTGGAGTATTGAAATACTTGGCAGACTACATTCAAAACGTCAGGTTTCGGTTTTCTCCATGTTTGGCCACGATCGGTTTAACCTGATGCCCTTCGAAAATTGTGTCAGTGATTAACTTGCAGCAAAGAGTTAAAATCGTGGGAAATCTATCCCGGAATACATTATCTAGCCATTTGTCAAATTAATGACTTGGTTCAATTGTAAATGGGATTTCGAAATCTTTATTCTACATTAATAAACTAGCAAATTTGTCAGTTTTAGATGGTGTTTTTTTTTCTTAGAAAATTGTTAGCAATCGATATAGGAGAAAAGAACTCGCTCACTTGCCATTATTGGTATAGTTTAATGAAATCTAAGAGTTGTGAAATTCTCAAACATATCTCGTAAGATATGTAATACTATGCTAAAATATATAAATGGCCGCCAATTTTAAATATGCACACAGGATGAACGTAATACACAATATTCAACGCAGTTTGTATGTAGTACATATGTACCAAGTTTCGTGAAATCCTGAAAAATATTTAGTAAGATATTTAATACTATGCTGAAAATATATAAATGGCCGCCATTTTGATCATATTATGCACACAGGATAAACGAAAAACGCATAAGTAAAGTCAACTTTATGTGTAGCATATGTTTACTAAGTTTGGTGAAATTCTGAAGAATATTTGCTAAGGCATATTATACTAAGCTAAAAAATATAAAAATTGCCGCCATGTTGAAAATATTAACACAGAATGAACTAAATATACAATATTGAAGTCAGCTGTGTATGTAGTATAAGTGTACCAAGTTCGGTGAAATTCTGAAAAATGTTTCCTTAGATACGCGATACTATGCTAAACATATAAAAATGGTCGCTATTTTAAAATCATGCCCACATGATTAAAAAAATACACAAAAGTCAAGTCAACTTTGTATGTTGTATATGTGTACCAAGTTTGATGAAAGTACGGTTCCTTAGATATCTAGTTTAACCATAAATTTTTAAATGGCCGCCATTTTGAAAATATTAACATGGCGTAAGCAAAACATAACTAAGTCAAGTCAGATTACAAAGAACTATATGTGTACAACATTTGATGACATTCAGTCCACGGGTTCAAAAGTTTTTAGGGACACACACATACACAAACACACACAGAAAGGTGATCTCATAAGTCTACTTTTTCCTTTGGAAAGTAGGCTAAAAATGACACACCTATAGATGGTTCGGGATAAAATGAGCACTCTTGAAACCCTAGTTACTTTTTTTTCCTTTCATATAATATTTTTAGTTTCCTGCCACTTTGTAATATAAACAATGTGTGTAGATTGTAGTGTGCTCAAAAGTTCACGGCAGAAGTCGCAATAAATAATTTTTTTCGGCGATATTCTAGGCACGATTGTATTCAGAAGTGCTAGCTTTACTTTAACCACCTATACAACCGTATGATTGTCTCAAACACAATTCTTACATGACAGACTACTATAATTTAAAATTTATTTGAATTGACCTTATGGTTCCTAAGAGATAACATTCTGCGAAAAAAATTACATTTAAATGGTCCCAGTCTAAAAATAAGCAATAGACATAAACGAAATACCGAGTCGTATCAAATTTGGTTCATAGGTACACAAACTTTTGTTGGAGGTCACACACGTACACACAGACACAGATATTAATACAGGTAGGCGAACTCATAAGCCTCTCTTTCCTTCCGAAGTTATTAGGTTAAATATTGGCTTCTGCATCACTTGAATTATAATTCCAAACATATTTTTATCTATTTAAGTATCAAGAAACACAGTATTTCATGAATAAGTGTTTGGGGTTTCCCATCTAATAGTTGTAAGTTTGTAACTACTTAGTTGCAAAAAATGGGGGTTTGATTTTAAGGAATTACGAGAAAGAAAGTCGAAAATATGTGTTTAACGTGTCCGTAAAGAGAATATAGTTGGAGTAGTAATTCTCTGAATATCGACTTAAAATTAGTATTATTTTATTTAATCGATCATTCATGACTTTGACACTATCCATAGTGTAGGTGTAGTTTTTGAATGAAAAGAAACGCACTGAAATTGTTTGCAAATGCGTGAATGTATTGGCTGGCTGTTTTTTTTTCTAGTCTGAACGAGTTGCCGTTTAAGCCCTAAACGAACTTCCCCGCATACGATACAGAAAATATTTATGTATGTCAAGTTATCCGACGCCAGCAAGGGGGTATAGCTCAGTAGTCCGGCCACTTGGCTCAGTGGTTAGCGCTCCTGGTTGCTGAAGCAAGGGTCCTGAGTTCGATTCCCGGCCGGGGAGGTGACATTTACAACCACCTCCTCGGATTCAGGACTGGGTGTTTGTGTTCTTGTCTGTGTGCCAGAAGACAACTTACAATTACAACAACAACTACACAATACAAAATTGCTGGGGAATGCATTAATTAACCAACTTAAAAAAAGGGGGGGGGGAATGTTTGGTGCAGTGGTGGGGCCATTGTACCACACATTTTTATTAAAAAAAATAAAAAAATTAGTAGAGCATTCGACTGCAGATCGAGAGGTCCACGGTTCAAACCCGGGTGCCCCCTTACAAATTTTTATATGTACGATATTTTATTAATAGAATTCAAATAGTTAAATGTAAGTTATTTTTGCACATAGACTAATCTAACAATAAGTTTACTTTCCCTAACGTGAATAAAAATTAACCCTAAAAGTTGAAATCGCTTACGTACATCTATAAAATATATTAAATTCTAATGTATCAATTTATTAACATGTTCTCTTTAGGACCTACAAGAATAAAGTCATGTTGGATAGTAAAGTGTATAAATATTAGCCTGCATTTGCTTTCTATCAGCCCTGTAGTTCTTGACGTCCATGTATTACAAATTGTGTATTAAAGTAGTAAAGTCAAAAAATAGAGGGATAAATATTACTAAACACAACACGAAACAACTTCAAATTATTAACATTACCTTCATTAGAGCAAAATGTGCAATGAGCCAGAAAAAGTTTCTTCAGAAATTTTATGTGATCAATAAAAATTCGAAGGGCAACAGTTTTTTAAAACTAAATACAGCATAAACAAAATACGTGAATCCGATGTCGCTGTTTTAGGTATTACGTGCGTGCCAAGTTTGATGGAATTCTCGAAAATTGTTATTCTGTTATCTCGTGCTATCAAAATATCTTTAAATTGTTACCAATATGAAGACGGCATAAAATAAATACAATAACGTCAATTTAACTAACTACTCTATATGTATTGAGTTGGATAAAGCTCTGAAAAATGATTCCTTAGATATCTCATGTGATCATAGCCTAATATGATCCCATGGCCGACATTTAGAAAATACTAACATGATATGAACAAAAACTTAAAAACGAAGTCACCTTGCTAAGTACTACCGTAAACCGGGGTTACTTTGACTTAGCGGGGTAACTTTGACAACTCAAAATTTTGGTTTTTATGTTTTTTATTGACGAAAGTTTCAAGCATTAGCTATAAGGATAAAAGGAATTATTTAAAATACTCGGCTCAGATAATCTGTTTATTTACCAGAAAACCAAAAACTAATATGTTAAATTGTCAAAGTAACCCCGAAAATTGTCAAAGTAACCCCGGTTTACGGTACTACAGGGCTATGGGTACTGAGTATGAAGTACTTTTGAAAATGGTTCCTTAGATATCTTATGAATCAAAATACGCCATGCAGCCTCCATTCTATATGGTAACAATTTTAATGAAATTCTGAAACATGGTTCTTCCAATATTTTGTGTGTTCCGAAAAAGTAAAAATACTTAAATACTTGATATTATGCTAGTAATATATACATTTACGCCATTTTAAAATTAAATACATGACATGAATTAAATAAATAATAGTCATGTCACCTTACTAGGTACTTTTTGTGTAATTATTTTAATGCAATTCTAAAATACGGTTTCTATGATGTCAAGTGGGATTGAAAAATGCTAATATGATAACAGTTTTGAAAATATGAAAGTGGCAAAGATGACGTAGACAAAAGGCATGTCAGGTTACTAAGTACTGTATGTGTACCTAGTTTTACGAAATTCTGTCAAGGGGTTAAAAATTTGAACACACACTTGTACACCAATTCACACAGATAGGATGATGGTCCCACTAACTTGTTTTTTCCTTTGGAAAGTAGGCTCAAAGTAACTTTTAAAATGTTTCAACATAAGCATTGCTATTTGTTTATTCTTTATATGCAAGCGGTACGCGATGAGGTACCCTTCGTATTTCAGAAACCGCGTGGCGTGGTCACGACCTTGCCGCATCAAATGGCAACGTCGCACACGTCTGCGAGGTACCTCTGCCGTACACCTCTCCGAGCTACGAACATCAACACTTTCGCACTCTCGAAAACGGCTTCGCACAATTTCAAATATAGCGTTCTTGATTTGAAAGATATATCAGGACCACCACGGACTTTTTTACTGTCTGTGTATACCGGATCTTTATGAACCCTCTTAATTTCGATATAGTTTGATGCTTGGAATCATGTCAATTTACATTTTATAACTAATGGAAAAGTGTATTTAAAATTTAAAAAATGCGATTTGAATGATTTACACAGCTCGATCCGTTTAATGTCTAACAAAATATGTTTGGTTGACTGTATGTAGCCTACCACGACGAAAAATGACATAAATATTTGTCGGAATTAATCATGTGATACCCTATACCCTCATGCACGTGAAGCCTGGCCTTAAAATAGAGGAAAATGAACTAATTTGGCAAAACATTGTGCGAAAAGTTGGTAAGAAAACCTTCCCGTAATTAACTATTTTTAAATTACAATAGATCCATCAATATGCGTACTTAAATACAAGAGATTGTTGATACATTATGTTTCGTGGTGAAATGAATTTATTCGTTATAGCCTACTCTTACGGCTATAAACTACAATATATTTGGAAACTGACACAGTTAAGACAAAAAAAATCACTCCAGGGCACACACATTCGTGCTGCAATACAAAGCCAGGTATGCTTGTTTTTGTGTGATAGTACAGCTGTATAACATTGTTAGATTGGTGTAAATGGCGTAAACACTTTGTGCTATTATATACACACACATATGTATATATATATATATATATATATATCAGAGTGAGAGAGAGAGAGAGAGAGAGCAAAATAATAATAACAAAGAACATGTTGGCAAGTTCATAGGTTAATTTAAAAATATATATATATATATATATTTATTTATATAGGATATATAAGAAAGAGAGAGAGCAAAATAATAATAACAGAGAACATGTTGGCAAGTACATAGGTTAATATATATATATATATATATATATATATATATATATATACACACACACACACACACAGAAAGAGATGAAGTGGTTAAATTTTCCCGATTTTTTAAAATTTGTTTTTATATATAGACCACACAGGTTTACAGAAAATAAAATTCAGTTGATTTGAAACTGGCTGTAATATTACAAAACAATTACCTAAAATCATCAATATATGATTGTGTATTCACGAAAGGTTTTATTCCCGACAGGATTTAATTTTAATTACATTACTTCAGCCTGCGCGTTGAATAACAAGAATATACAGTTGAGACATAAACGATTTGTTTTTGCTAAAGGCTTGATGTTTCTAATTGCAGGCCGGCTTGGAACAATCTCATGTGAAGCCGACCAAACAGAACAACATTATAGCTCACAAAGCACCGATATTTTCAGTGTTCAATTTTACAATGCAAATGTGGAAAATACCCCGCTTAACTCCCTCGATAAAATCCCCCCCCCTCCCAAGGCTCACTCGCTACAGTTGGTGTATGTTAATCTCGTTGCCTGGAAGGGCTCGAACCCATTCCCTCCCGCAAAAAAAAATAGAATAAAAGTTGGCGTACCTGTTCGCCTGAGAGTTTCGAGTGAAATAAAAACCTAGTCATCTATGACGAGGAGGGCGGGGACATGAGGTTGATTAAAAACTTTTCTCCCCCTCCCTCACTCCTGATCCTTGTCGGCCGTTAAACTCACTTTGTCTAATTATCAGTCATTATCCCGTCAAACCGCATGCGAACTGCACTCAGTACTCGCGAGAGACGGCAGAACATGCACCGGCCTTCGTACAGTCTGTTCGCGAGAAGTCGCCTGTACGTACAGTAGGTGAACCCTTCAGTGTGCTGCCACTGGAAGTAAAGTACTGTCAACTACTATAGAGACTGACAATACTGGACATATCTGATAATAACAAAGAAAAAGGTGTGAAAAAATAATCTAGTGGCATATGGTGGAACTATTTTATAAATTACCGCACTAAAAATAACCTATTGGTCACCACAAAATATTTTGTCACTATGGATCTTACCAAATTTTTTTTGTACTGACGGCAAAACATTTTTGCTACCGCTAATAAAATTTTTTAGTGCTAAAAAAATTTTTTTTAACTACTACATAAACTTTTGGTGAGGTCCATATTGACGAAAAATATTGCGGCCACTACAAAACAGTTTTTTCAGTGTGAGATTACAGTTATGTTCACGTAAATGTTCTTTTTTACGTCATTTTTCTACTGCTGGTTTTGTTTTAGTCATTTTTTTGGAAGTAGCGACGAAAGTAATAAATGTTCGAGAAATTTTTTTTTCATAACAATAATATGTTGGCAGGATAGGCATAAATATGAAATTAATTAAATTTAGTGTGCTGGTAATGTGTTGGCTAGAGGTGGAAACAAAATCTGTTTCTTCTAAGAATCAAGAAGATTGCTTAAATTCTTAATCATAATTTTTTGACGGAGCTGTATAATCGGTGACGTCAAGTTGTTCGTCAAAGTGTGATGTGAACCGCGCCTCCTTGAATTGACGCCGGCGCGACACTCGGCAGCTTGCCAGATTAAAAACTTTACTCATTACGTTATTTAATTTTTTATCGATTTACTTCAATGCATGTGTTTGGTTCAGGGAAAGAGAGACCAACAACACTTTAGACAAGCTGAATTTTCTCTCTTAGGAAATAGATTGCAAAATTGGTAAATTTTTTCTTTACAAATAAAGAATTTTGAGCTAGATATTTATTGTTGTGTTGTAGGATATTTTTTTTTTGATAATGCGTGGCTATTTTCATTTACAAGTAACACTTGCTTAGATGTAGTACTGCGTGTGTAAACAGTTCACAAATATAGTACTGTGCTATTGATATCCAATATTTCAAACTATTTATTTTTTCTGAAGAAATTTGTGATCATATACATAAAAAAAATAAGAGACGCAACGTGTAGGCATTATTTTTTCTGTACTGATCCGATATGAATCAATTTATAATTGATGCTATTATTAACTTCTTCTATAACAAATACACAAGGACAGAAAAAAAAATACAATCATCTAGTCTCGAAACTAGAAATAAATGTCACACATTTTTAGGGTCGATCTGGTTCCCGACTGCTTTTTTTTTTTTTTTTTTTTTTGTACTTGCTAATATTTACAGACATTTTCTGGACGAATAGTGTACGCTCTTGTAACACTTGAAATTTGTGGTCTATGCTCCAAGGAGTTCGTCTCATTTAAGTTTAACTTTTCACGGGTATGTAAATACAATAGTAAATTGGCAGTGAATTTGTCCAATTTATATTTCAAAAGGCCATGTAAACTTAAAAAGTACGAGGCATTAAGTTATATCACCCTTGCAGTTGGAAGTTTTCTTCCATATAATGATCTTGTTCATTTCGTCTGCAATTTTTCAGGAAGGAGATACGTTTAGCTGCCATGTCCTGTATAAATGGCACTGTGGTAACGAAGGTTGACTAGAAACTTACGGAATTAGGAGGTTCTGACTGTAACAAGGTGACATACGGTGTAAAATACAACGTGACATTTAAAGTACATATAACGTATTAAGAATGTTTAGCCGTGGGATAGTATAAATAAATAATTAATAGTAAAAAAACAAGATTTTATTTAAATGCTCCAAATGAAAGAAATTATATTTAAAATAAAATCAAGTCCATCAATTTATTACGTTACACAATTCATTTGATAGAAAAGCTTGTCGCAAGATTTACCTATTTTACAAAACAAAATTTTTTCTTCTTAGAATTTCTTATGTCGAGATCAAGTTAAATATTGTATTCTTGTTTATCTATACAAGTAATAAAATACTTATACATACATATTAATAAACATCTGACCTGCCCTAGTTATGGTTATAAATTAAATTAATTCCCTTAAATTCACAATCACCTACAATACCACAGCCACTTTAGGGTACCGCAACTGAGAGGGTTATATAACCATTGTAAAAAGTTCAAAATTAAGTCTTGAGAAGCACATTCAACCCTTGTGCTAATAACAGAATATTGCCTATAGGGGAGCTCTACCAGTTCAACGTGCTGCGACATGAACAAAACGTAAAATTTACTGTACCCAGGGCGATGCATAACTATAACGAAAAAAAAAAAAAAAAAACTGGCCATATTTACCTGGCACATGTCAACACTCAATCAGGTAAGTCATTGCTGTAATTTCAGGGTTACAAATTGTATAATCAACTTCCAACCAGCGAAAAAAATTCCCATAGTGAAAATATGTTTAACAAGAAGCTGAAAGGGCACCAACTGCATACACTTAGTGAATGAATGCCTTCATAACTATAAGGGAAGTAGCTAAGGGTAACATAACAACTATTTATGTTATTCTCAATTAACTAACCATAGCTGCTTTGCCTAAATAATTACATCGTCTGTTTAAGTGTTGGTTATGTTACTCAGCTATGACATGCCCGTTTTATTCAGTGTGTAAATAACTGTGTGCTTATAGAAAGCATATTGTTACGGTGTCGCAACCCCCCGATGATGATGGCGTCTCGGAAAGGCGTTGCGGCGCTGCGTCGCACAGTGGTTCCGATTGTGAAACTGACTGGACAAAACCCTAAAAATATTTTAGTTCAAAATCACGTAAAAACCGGATAAATATGAACCTAAAATGTTGAACATGATTGTTTCACAGTCATTTGTACAAACAATGTAATGGGGTTTGCGTAGTGTGTGCTAGATGGCGCGTGTGCGGCGCGCCTACCTCGCATACTAAACACCGGCCCGCAGTTCGCTTCGAAACAAGGGTCTGTGTACAGCTACGTCACTATCAGAGGACTATATACCTTTGCCACATTAAATAACAGGTATTGCTTGTTATTTTTATATAACTATAATATTTTACGACGCTAAGTATTTAGATTTGTGTGACCTTGATCTTAAGGCCAGAACTTGTTAAATTTTACAATTCATTATTTAAGTCGCAGGCTCGCAATCGCAAAGGCCGTCAAAGTCTACAGTCAAATTACATTCATTGCTTATGTTTGTTATTTGGTAAAATAATTATTATTGTTTCATAACCATGTTCGACCAAGTTTTGTAAATATGTTTGTTTTAGTGATGGAGTTCCGAATTCCAAGGAGAGAGCTGTTCGACATTTGGCGGGACGAACAAGACTCTGCAAGAAAATCTGCTCGTGTGTGTGTGAATATATAATGACTACAAGTGGCCTGGAAGGTACTGATGGACATATTCGTGAACAAATACAAAAAAAAAGTTACGAATTCTGCAAAAAACTTAAGAAACGGTGGACAGACAGTCACTATATTTTGAAACAATTTCTGATAAAAAACAGTGATTGGCTGAATGATAAAGTGACTTTTTTAGATGCAGACAGTGCTGAAGAAAGGAAAAGCATTGGTAGACCTCCAAAGTTGTTTGATAAGAGTTGCGACAGAACGCGAAAAAGGAAGCTTAA
>PNEQ01025656.1:0-11869 GCA_003012365.1 Medauroidea extradentata
AAAACAAAACAAAAAATAAATAAATAAACCAGACTTGTTTACTTTTAACGCTTCCTGTGATCTGGGCCCATAACCTGTTAGAATAAATACAGCAAAATTCCAGAAAGACAATACTTTACTGTAAAACGGCTTTACAGTTTGACTCACTACTTTTCAAGTAAAATCGTCCACCATCATGACTTCTTAATCTAAAAAAAAATGAACAAAACACTGTCGGTAAAAATACAACAAAAGAGATTACTACATTCTGGTAAACAAAAGACATACAAGAGAAAAACAAATAACTCTTTCAATTGTTCTCAACATTTATTAATGAAACAAAATTATGTATAACCGCGTTACAAAATAATATTTAAGTTAATTAAAAAGACATTTCCGTAAAACTGTCCGTAAATTCACGGAAATTTTTAACAGTTTATATAAAACAATAAGAAAACTAAAAATATAAACCTGCTACTAAAAAAGAAACTGTGCCATCTGTTGTACACAAAATATTCACTCATCCGCAGTAATAGTTAACACCTCCGTAGCTGTTTAGTCTTTGCAGGGCATCGAAATTTTACCGTCTTCATTCACTTCACTTTGCTCAGCACCCTTCCGGAATAAATGACTCACGGTCAAGTATGTCAGTGTTTTCGTCGTCAGTCAATATGCGCGTAAGAATAGTACACCAGTACAGATTGTAGTGTAGGGCCAGATTTAGTGCATCTTATAGTATCTCGTTAAGTTGTGTTGGTCTGTAGGTTGCCATACAAATATCGTACACATATATCCAGCAATCACAAGACACAATTACGGCTGTGGCCTGCCTGGCGTTCGAACTGTGATATAACGTATTAGTTTTTGTCGCGAACATACTAAACGTGAACCTAAAATGTTTATGTGATAAATATATCATACGCTTCTAGACGAAGACGGAATGGTACACTATAAAAAGAGTATAGTTGCAGGTACCATACTTGTGTTAAAATAGGGACAACAAAACAGTTTGGTTGTTGGTACTACTATGGACAATTCCTTCAACAATCTGTTTTGTAGAAGAAACAAACAGCCTTGTTGCTCTTACACACCAGACCAGATGGTAACTTCTACAGAACATATTGTTGAAGGAAGTGTCCAGAGTAATACCAACAACCAAACTGTTTTGTTGTCCCTATTTTAACACAAGTATGGTACCTGCAACTATACTCTTTTTATCAGTGTACTTTGAACACTACTTTATGTTATAGATAATACTACTTTGAAGTCTTTCAACATCGACGAAAATAATTTATTCAACGCAGTGTAACCAATTCGCATTTAGAAAATCCACAGAATGTTCATAATGAATCCTCTAAAATTTTGCCAAATGTACATTTATACATTCCCCAAAAATCATACAAAACTATTTAAATAAAGGTTTATGATAGAAACACGTAACATTAGTAACTTGAAGCAATAATGTAGTTACGATACCGTATTTTGTACTATTATATATTACCTTGTTTTAGTGTCAAGCCTACTTCACTTTTATAAACTTTGAAATGTCTAAATCGTATTCTTGAAACCGTATTGTATTTCTCTAAAAATTTCACTATCTGCTAATAAAACGATATTTCTTCTCTAATGGTGATGGAAATCCAGCTAAGTTGGCAACACTGATTAAAGTAACTGCTGTGTACTGGACGTAGTTACAAAATAGCGTCCAATAGAATGTTAGCATAACAGTTTGTCAAGTCTAATTGTAAACAGTACGACGGAAACCATCTACGAAATTTGAAAGCGTTGCAGATAAAGGGTACTTGTGTGTGCCAGTATCACCTTTATAACTATCTTGCTTCGGGTTTTTAGACACGGTAAAGCATCTTTATAAATGCGACCGCCTTGAAACATAATATGCCTATATTTCATAGTAAAATAAAATGACAGCATTCTTGTCCTCCAGATATGTTACTGACATAGTATGTTTTCCTCACATGTGCTAGTAGCTCAACTAAGTGCATTGCTTTCATGTTTGTACTCAGACTATCAAGATTCATGTTTCATATATCATACTTGTTGACCCGTGTGTATGTGTGTGTCTTATATGTGTGCGTGTATGTATGTTAGCGTATATGTGAGTATGTGCATATGTGCGTGTGAAAGTGAATGTAATATTGTATATTCTCAGTATTAGTTGATAGTGTAGCTTACTTCTTATGTTCTTGAATATATACTATTGTTTTAGTATGCAGTAATGTAATAACTTAAGTTCCCATAAGATTTACTTAGTATACTACATATTTTAATATTTCACAGACTCTCCCTGTGAGATTATTAGTTAAATTATAGCTTTAGTTCTTTTATTATTTTTTGTCTAGTCTAATATATCCAGTTTATCTATCTTTCCTACTTATTTCATAATTGTTCGTATATAAATATTCCGTACTTAAAACACAATTTTGTATTATGTCTCAATTTAATATTAATCAGGAATAATTTGTGTTCTAGATGGTAATACTCGTGCTTATTGTAATTTTATATCTTATTTACTTCTTTCATTATTCTTTTCTCAATGAGTTTTAATGTTCTGTTGTCTTTGATTTTTTTAGTGGTTAAGTGTAAAACAATGTGGTTACACCTTAACTTCGCCACTGTAAAAATAAGTCGCAAATAAATATCAACTTACAGCGTGCAACATTATGTTGTACGTTGTACAGCCTTGCGTGCTAGGCAACTTTATATACAGTTGTGCATATAACCTACCGGTGACTGGCTATATCTTTCAGGCGACATCACACACTTGACCTAAGTAAACGGCACCAGTAATCTTTCATTTATCAGGAATAACTAAGTCGAAAACACATAACGATATACCTCTGTGAACTTGGAGATGGAAAATAAAGCTTATTGCAAATTATGTAGAATAAGATGTATTATTTCACTGAAATATATGAAATACGAATTAGATTAAATACGTTTCTTTGCCGCTTTCCCCCTACACTTTATTAAGAAAGTCATTCAAGAAAATATTAAAATATATGACTAACCTCGTAGCCTACTTATATTATAAATGTATGTATATTAGTGGTATCAATGGACTACACGGCGTTAAATATTCCAATATAATAATATACGTTGAAGTATATATGTATTCGAACTATTCTGTACATTAGAAGGGTCTGAATAAATCTAACAGTGGCATATATGCAAGAAACCCAGTCAGTTTATAATGAATTGTTTGTGAGGACAGGCAGCTTCAAGCACAGATGCCACTCTTCCAGGGAGTATCGTGCAGTTTAACTCAGTGTCTGTTTCCCAACGTCATCAGCCGAGACTGAACCCAGCACCTTGCAGCTAGACGTCAAATGATGGGTTAGAGAAGTTACTGTAGCCACAAGTTATGTGGGACAAGACGTTACGTCTCCGTGTCAGAGGAGACCAAGTGGTCAGACCAGTAGCGTTCCACGATCTGGGTTCGATCCCCGGCGGAGTCGGGCCCGTACTTTCGCACGTGAGAATCGTGCCGGACGATGTCGTTGGTCGGCGGGTTTTCTCGGGGATCTCCCGTTCCCCCGCCCTTCTCATTGCGGTGCTTTCCCGTTGTAAAACCTTCTCCGGGACAAGCAGATACCTACTGGCATCCAATCATAGGTCTGCATTTCGAGTTGTGACATTCCTGGCCCTCGAGTATCTTCGCCACACACACTCACGCACTACACACACACACATATATATATAGAGAGAGAGAGAGAGGGAGAGGGAGAGGGAGAGGGAGAGAGTCTGTGTGTATATGTGGCGAACTTGTTTTGAATATAGTAAATAAGTGTAGTGAACTAAAACAGAAAAAAAAACTAAGTTCGTTACTGTGCAATGGTAACAGGATTAGTGTGGGTACCAGGGTTGGCACCAATTGATCGTCTCGACCAGTTTTCAAAATGGTGTCGGTATGTTAACAATCATGCAATTTTGTGTTAGTTTTTGCTTAGTATTAACAATATATTTACCTCCGTACCCCTTCTCGCAAGCGAAGACGAGCCAGGATACAGAGAAGGCCCAGGCGGCGGAGAGGCAGCTGGCGAGACAAGCAGCCGTCATTGGGTACTGCGTCCTGGGATAGTAGCCAATCAGAGCTACTACCACAGTAGATAGTAGCACCGTCGTCACCCACCCACCCGCAACTATCGCCTGTAACATACACCACCCGCCACACGCTTATACTACAGCACACACTTAAAACATATCACCACACACAATTTCACGTAAACGTGTCTCGCCCCGATATTATTGATTGAAACTGCTTGAGTGTGTTATACATACCTTTATTGTTTGATATCTTAATTGTGAATGGAATTTTGAAAGAGGCATAAACGAATATACATATTTCACTATTTTTAGTATGTGAACTCTTGTGCTCATTGTTTAGCCAACACGTTTTTGCTCTTTATACACGTAAGTTTATGGGTTTTAGCCACGAACAGCAGGATTGAAAAAGTTTACCAACTGTTAAAAATCTTCAACCAGGCTAAAGAAGTGTAATACGAATGAGATATATATTTTTGATACACTATTAAATTGTTAAAATAGCTTGAAAATATGCTTTGTAATTTTAAGTTTTGCGTATCAATTAATCTCTATGCATTTAAAGTATGAAAGAAATTACATTAACACGTAAAACATTTTTGTGAATCGCCACTCTAAACTTTTTATTATTATTAAACTTTTTACGGTCTAGGATGCTAGTGGTCTAAGAGGTTCAATGGAAATACGCACAGTTGTAAAGCGTACCATGCCTTATTACATGGGTAAAAAGGACACTAAACATAAAGCAGAATTTGTGATTGTAAGCAGCCGTTTATCAAATTGTGTAAATCATTATTTCGATAGTGCAATTCATTGTTTAGAGTAAAGCATGTTTCAGAATTTGTATCATTAGTATATATCAATTTGATTAGTGAATGTATCACAACATTTTCTAGGATCGTATGTATCAATCAAAGTTTGAGTAAAGTGTGTATGTACGAAAGATCTTTGAGGATCGTATGTATTAATTTTTTTTGTTTACTTGTATATTAATCAAAAGTTTTTGAATAGTGTACATAACAAACAATTTGAGAATTGTATGTATAAAACATTTTAAATTGTATTTACATTAAAGCATTATTAAGCTGAATGTTTACCAAAACATTTGTGTTTGGTGAATGTTTAAATACGTTTTATAAGAATCTTGTTAAATGGCGTAGATGTTTGTCCCTCACTTGTGCATGAATATTCGCTGCCCTGTACTTGTGGCTTGCTTGGTGTACATGTAAGGTATAATGTCGTACCTGTGGTATCCAGATGGTGAGCTTGGTAGGGCACTTAGTACAATGTAGCACGTAGCCCAGTGATATACCAGCCACGTAGGGCACAACTCTCATGAGAGGCCACGTCTCCACTGCGGGGAACACTCCACTGTAACATGACATAAGTCGCCTATATTCTCCTCCGTGTGGTCACAATGCTCAGTCACCAGTGGATAGCCAGGTTGTGATCTAACACATACAAGCCATGTGTCAGTATGAGTTACATACATGTTACCTGTGTGTTTGTGTTCTATGACATGAGTTATAGCCTACAGGAAGCGACGTAGTGAATGTCCTGTACGCAGTTCTGGTGATGTTAACCTGTGGTATTAATAATGACGTCTTATGCATCGAAGAACATCATTACATATAGAATGTTATCATTTAAAAAAATTAAGAACCCTTCATACATACCGTAAAACGGGGTGAGATTGTGCCTAGTGGGGTGAGATTGTGACAACCTAATTGTATATGTTTGTTTACATATAGTAAAAAAAGGTAAGTGCATAGGCTTAGTTCTGAAGAATAAATCAAGCATGAAAAAAGAACACAAAAATAAAAAATTAAATAATATTATTTTATGTAGAATTACGTTAGCACAATCTCACCCCAACGTGGCATAATCTCACCCTATTTTACGGTATAAACAAAGCAAGCTATTCGCTTATTTTACTTTTTGGGCGCAAGCCAACATCACTTGTACCACTTTTCAAACAAATCCAGTACAAAGTTTACTTTGCCTGATCAAATTTCGTGACATTTCTTAAACGTCTTCAACGGCGTTTATGGGTCGAAATTTTTTCTACGGATTTAATACACTATAAATTGTTTTTGCAACGCTATGAAATATTATTAAAAATGTATTACAGTGTTGAAAAATTGCTTTATACAAACAAATGACGTAAGGCATTAAAATTCTAGTCGGTAGGACTAGAAAATTGAATCAAATTAATACGTATTC
Organism: Medauroidea extradentata; assembly: GCA_003012365.1. NCBI lineage: Eukaryota > Metazoa > Arthropoda > Insecta > Phasmatodea > Phasmatidae > Medauroidea > Medauroidea extradentata. The sequence continues at coordinate 6,265 of PNEQ01025656.1, forward strand.
TTCGCTTCGGAACATGCAAACAATTCTCTTAAACTGTGGTTATGCTGAACGCTTCGAAGCCAACGTATTATTTTAATATAATTTAAAGTTAATACAGCCAGTCGCAGATGATGAAATATTCAGAATAGAATATAAAGACATTTGCTTCATAACACAACAGTGACATCAAAAAATGTTTCAGCTGATATGAATTTCTGTAATAAAATAACTAAATGAATGCTCTTTGAAGGAACCTTTTAAATCAAATGGTCTGCCAACTTGGCTAGCAGTCATGCAGTTAAATGAGGAGTCTACGTTAAAAATATGTATCAATAATTAATTTTAAAGTAAACTCTTTAAGCTAAAAAAATTCTAATTATGGTTTACTACAAAGTATTGACATGGAAATGTATTTTCAAACATTTTATTTGTTAATTTTTCCAACTTTTAAAAATACAAGTTATAATTTCTTTTTGTAATTAAGAATTATTCATAAAAAACTTACAAGTTTCCGCAGTGCAACAGTTTACATCAAGGAATTTGACATAGGACTCATAAACAATATTTTTTATCTTAAACGAAACATTTTTTCGACTTTATTTAGTACTTTTATTACATTCTGTACGATGCAAAGTACTAAAAAGACTTAAATAGTGTTTAGGAAAAAAAACTTCGAACAGCCTCCCTGACACGATAGTACATATTATGAAAGTAGTTGCCTCAATAGTGTGCGATAGTTCCTGGTGTGATAGTGTCTATTTACAGGAGCTATTGAGACTATTAATTTCTCAAGCACAGTGTGTGAACTGTCTTAGTTTTTTCAGTGAGTTTAGAAGGCTGGTTATTGTTGGCAAGCAGCCGGAAGCCTTGAGCCCACAGCGTGCTACACACAGGTGATTGAATGGCTGCCTACGTCCCAGGCGTACTGTGCAACTGGCATCTGTAACGCTGTGCGCAACTCCCTTGTTATACGAGCTTTAATTTTTACATGTTGTTGCCTGACAGAGATTAGGAACAGCATCTCATAACTGTTGTTACTAGTAACAGAACAATGAGGTTTTCATAATACATACAGTGCCTTACATTTAGAAATTTGCTGGAAACGGGGTATACATACTTTGTAGTCTGTATAATTAACTTAAGAAAACATATCTTACATCACACCATCTAATATCACACACATAGTATATTACTCCAGTTTTATAAATATTAAACAGCTGGTATGCACTGGCTATCTAACTTTTTCAGTACCACGTTTGCAAAATCAAATGTAAAAGAAAGTTTTATTTAAGCTTACTCAGAAAATTGAAACTCCAGTGTTTGAAACTGGATATTTTAGCGAGGTTAAGTCTATGAACTTTGTAATCTCAACAAACTAGCAACTGAAATATACCATATTTAATTAATATCGTATTAAAACTTGACATTCATGACATTTTATTTATTATATAGCAAAAAACTACAATACTGTTATGTTACTATAAAGAATATCAGCACTGTAAAAATGAAAGTTTATTTAATTGAACGAGTGTAAAATGTTGCACCAATACGAAGATAGCTATGTACGTTCCACAATCCTATTCCTTCATAGCAGCCAGTAGGAGAGCAGGAGAGATGACGTTGGAAACAACTTGTGAACGAGAAAGAAGAGAATGTGATTGCAAATTGTTCTCAGCGCGTTTAACAGCTTAATTTAGCTGGCTACGTTTAACTTACGTAGTTTTGCCTCTAGTGTGACCGCAAACTTAATTACACACACCGCAATGTCAACTTCCTGTTTCAGCAAATTTAAACTTTCAAGCTACTGAAATACGAATGCAGTCATAATTTTATTGGTTGATTTTCTTAATCGCTAGTAACAAAAATAAAAATATCGTACAATATGGTCTTAAATGTTTCGCCTATCTATGTCTGTTTTACACGAACAACGCCCTGGGAACATATACCACTAAGGTTGATTATTACTTACACAGTATAAACCTAGTTTTTACAAAAAAAATTCTTTGAATATACTGAGCTTACGGTCGGTCGCCTAGTGCAGGGTGTGTTCGTGTGTGAGGTGAAGATCTATGAGGCGCTACGGGTGACGCCGGCTGGCATATGTATTGTAATATCGCCTCTATGATCTAAGTACGTGCAGTGCTAACGCCGTAACGTTTTTACTGTGGCACTTTAAGGCCACGACCTTTCATTTATTTCAGATAATTGCAAATATCTACATTATTTTTAAACCAAATGCTTTGAAAAAAATTTTGAATATTAACAGTAATACTATGCACAATTCGCATAGAGCGTTTTTTTTAAATATTGTATATTTTGTCAGAAAAAAATTATTTTGTTTCATTTTGGCTTACTTCCGCAACAAAATTTGTGATATTTTAGGGGGGAAAATCTACAAATCTGTTTGGTGTATTGCAATAAAAAAATTCAGATGCAAACAATGATATATATAAGTGTTAAAACTGCCGGAATACGTTTTTGATATATGTATCAGGTTGTGTTTCAAAAAATATTTTCGAAATCACTGCGAAATGAAAGATCATAGCCTTAAGCGCCCAGTCTATCATTTTATTGACCGCGTCACTGTAGCAAAGTCTAATGTAATTGTAGACCTCAATTTAAAACAAATCCGATACATTTAGATACAGAAACGATCGTTAGGAAAGCAAATTTTAGCCAAATTTGAGGGCTTTAATATGATGCTTCCAATGTCGTACGTAAAGTCTTAAAAGTCACATTCTCAAGACGTTTGAAGTGTGGTTTCTTATATAGGCATTGTTGATGCACGTTTACTGGTCTGTCAGAAAAAAAAGTAACTTAAAACACGCTGCACGCAATTGTAGTGCCGGCCAGGCGGCCGCCTTAATTCAGTAATACATACTATATGTTCGTGTGTCCTGAATGAAACTGACATGTTTGAGAGACTTGTCCCTGCACCACCTCACCCGGTATACACGTACATATGAGTTGTCCACTTACAAAACTCCCCTTGTCCACTTTAACTAAAACTGAGCAAATCGCACAAACTGATTTGCAAGCCCATTTGTGACATGGCCAAGGCAGTTTTTCAAAGTGTGTATGTTATTGAATAAGGCGAATTTTGGAAACTACCATCACGTCAACTTTAAAAGCTACACTAAACTGTTCAGAACTGATGTTTCCTTGGTGATGATGATGGACAAGGATAGTTTTGGAACTGGACTACTCATATAATATCACGCACGCTGAATACTCTGATTGTAATATTGCAAAGAAGGAAGAGCGGCAGAACGCACCTGGTGCAAGCAGTGTCGTATATGGCGGAGACGTATGTGTACCAGAAAGGCACAGCCAATGAGAGGATAGCAGATATGACGAGCACCACCCTGCCGTAGTGGGTCCACTTCCACAGAGGATACAGAACCACCGGGGACAACACGAACATCTGCATGTCTACTGCCAATGTCCACGTCTGCCTCATGCACTGCAACATAACAACTTATACTCTACATACCAGAGTTGACTAAGTTTATCAACGTGGCATTGTTCGTTCAAAAATTTCACGGAGAATAAATACATTTGTCTGAACGGTTTATCTCTAGAATGGATTCAGTGATATTAAATTAGTTTTATCGTTAATGACCTGGCCACAAGCTTGGTAGGCACGACGATTTATTTACAAATTATTACTTCCAAGTGTTGCATCACTGAAAATGTTTGGTATGGGCTAATTTAATTAATTTTTTATTTTTATTTATTTATCAAGATTTAAGTACTGGCCAACAGTTTTTACAACCTTGAACAGACAGTACTCACAAATATGTACACATAAATAAAGGGGAAACATTAAAAGAAATGAAACAAATATACATAAAATACAAAAACTTACACATGGAAAATCATGAACAATTACTACAAGACAATACAAAAATACAAGAAATACTTAAACACTTCACATAATTTACAAACATATTTATAAATATTACATAATAATGATTGTTTTGTTCGATTTTTACAATATATTTACTCGTCCTTTTTAATTCAGTTTGTCTTTTTTTTTTTTTAAGTTACCCTTAGCCCTAAGAAAGGGACGAATGTGGTAATAATAATCATAATAATGAATACTTGGATTTTGCAAAATTAAGGCATAGTGTGTTTTGTTACTCTTAGTCATAATATTAAATACATAATATTTAATTGTAATTTTGAAAAATTACTACTAGTAGTAACGTGTATACGCATTGCAGGTTCTCCATTCATCTATAAAATGTATTTTTACGCGGCTGAAAATGGGTGTTTATCGGGTTGTTTTTAGGTATGAAGATCTTGGTGCAGAAACTTTTAAAGATAATGGGCGTGTACAATACACGTTTATCTTTGATATGGAATCGTATAATAATACGTTCGCGTCTGAATCAAACATAGAAGCGAACTGACGAGAATACTGCATGGCAGTTCACTGACTCGCTCCTAGAGGCGTGATGTAGCCTACGTGCCGTCTCTTGCTTACAGCTACTGCAATTCTAGACCTCTACCGCGCAAACACGCTCACCAAAGTGGCCGCCTTAAAGTTCTTCGACCACAACAAAATTGGTCTATTATATTTGTATCAATAATATTAAAGTTGCATACTTTACTTCTGCTGAAATTTTTAATCACAATATCATGTTACATTGTGTTGTGTAATTGCACGTCAAAGTCAAAATTTTACTCATTCCGAACCTCACCCATAGTAAAACGCAATATACGTGCAGAAATAAGGTATAGGCTGTTCACTTCAAACTGAGCACTCAGCGGAAATTACAATTAATTAAAAATATGTTTCATTGGACCAACATATGTTAACTTTTGAGAATGTTGAAACGTTTACACTGGTTTTTAGTTACACGGAAGTTTTCATATTAAAAATAGTAAAGATGGCTACAAAACAGCCATAGTGCCTATAGTTTGGAAAATTTAGATGCCATGATGTATTTAATAAAATGACACAACTCATGACAATATTTCGGGGTTAAAAAAATTGAGAAGATATAAGAGTATAAGCCATTTTAACATATTCAAAAGAAGTATACTTATTCACACGAGTTATTAAATTAAATATTTAGTAACATCCGCTATATTAATTCCTACGAATAGGGACCGCTATTTCTGGTAGAAATATTTCTGCAACAGCTTGTTTTAGTGTCTTGTGTGCACACCTGTAGCTCTGCTACAAGGTCAATGACGGGATATTTTCAGCTGTTACATGCCTTGACGTTTTGCTGCAAGTCAGAAATCACAGACATGTGGTAGCGCAGTACCCTTATTCTGATCGGAACAGTCAAATGAGGAACGTCTAAACGCAAAGATGTATTGCCAATAACAATGTAGCAGAAATTCAAATGGGTACGTAAGGCATTGGAACAAGTTGATGCAATAACCTTTCTGCGGAAATCAAGAGTCCATACCTATACAGGGTGTATATTAATTCATGATACAACGCTTGAGGGCAGGTAGTACGAGCCAAAACAAGCACTTTTTAACTATAAACCCGTAGGCGGAAATGTACCGTCTTCGTAGGGGAGCGCAATGAAAACTCAGCGTAGGCAACCCCGCTGTACATTACACTGATCTGTCGAAGGTATTTGAAGCCCCCATCCTCTACCCC
>PNEQ01025660.1:0-29255 GCA_003012365.1 Medauroidea extradentata
TCTATTTTCCTATCGACATTCTCATTTACACTGTCAATTTTCTTGTCTACGTTTTCGTTAACACTGTCTATTTTGGTATTTACACCACTAATTTGGCTACTTAGTCCCTCTATTAGTGCTCGCAAACCCTCTAACTCAATAGCCATTTTTCTTGTAATCATAAACTTATAACCTAAAATTTCCTACCTAATAAAAATTACCAACTTTGATTAAATATCTGAACATCTACACTTAATTTTAACATCATTTAAAACATTTAATTAATTTTAAATAATTGCCTCCATCCCACTTCTGACACCAGTGTTACAAGCTTGTGGGCTAGGTAGGTTTGGGGATGGAGGTCTTGATAAAATAAAGAAAATAAAGCTTACCTAGTTTATTTACAACTGTACATACAAAAATTACCTATGTCTACAACGATTTACCACAATAAATGTCAAACAGAACAAGTAACTACTATTTACACAAAAAGAAAAGATTACATCTACATAAGTTCTCGGTATATGGAAAGGTTACTAGTCACTCGCAATGGTGGACCCAAAGAAATAACACCGCAGAATCTTTCTGGCCTAGAATCACCTTCTTCCTCCTACTTGCTGCGGTCCCACTCGCTGGACGCCCTTGAACAGTCGTCGCAATCCAATACTTGTCACTATCACTTCAGATCACACTAGGCACCTGCCAGCCAAAACTCTCTCTCTCTCCTGCTGCAGCTCCCCCTTATATACCCCACCCTCCTTCTTCTCGAATTATCTCGGTGGGTCTCTGTTCTCCAACCTCCTGGAAAGATGTCGCTTCAATGTCAAGCACCACCCCGAGAGATAAAGAGGGAACAGGATAATTCCAGATCACGATATTTTCTCTCGGTTACCCGATACTGGGCGCAGGTGGTTATCATGGAGTAATACAATCCATGCGGCATCCGAGGAGGCCTTTTAGCGCTGCCGCCACTGTATTGTATTTCGCCCCCTGCCCGACAGCCACGGCGCCGAGGAGTGAGTGGGGAGGGGGTGTCCTAGCTCCGCCACCACAGTATCGTACTACACTGCCCAGCCAGACAGTCGCGGCTCGCAACAATACTATGTCACTAAATTTTACATTAGACAGATATGAGCCATTGGAGATGTTAACATAATCGGGTTTGCTGAAATGGCATAAATAAACTTACATAGAAAAATTAATTTAACTGTGCCTTCCACTCCGGTTGGCTCGTTAAGCTGTCTCTCTAAGTCTGTTTATTATTCTAACACGCGTATAACACTTGGATGGAACACATTAATCACTATTCTTATTTTAAGCATAAAAAGTTGTTGATGCGTTGCACGGTCTTTATGGTTGTCATGTTGTCGGTTTGGGACGCTCTCAGCGGTCCAGCGTCGTTGAACAATAATGAAGCACTTTACCTAATAAATTTGTTTGCCCTAATTGTGGGTGCTCAATAATTCCCTAAAAATATGGAGACTACCTCTCCATTATTAGTTTGCCCGAGCAATCTCCGCACTCTCAGTTTCAGGCGACATTCGTCCCGGCATTTGTGTACATCGTGATCAGCGACGGCGTAATGCTTGTTGTAACGACCAACGTCCCTTGTTTAGCTGGTGTTGGGTTGTGTTGCGGTGATGTCACTTGGTTGATTTACATTAAATATTGGCACTTTCTTTTGTGTTCGCTTGCTAACCACGTGGCCACATTAACTTGAGCGCTCAGTCGGTCGCATCAGTACTGCGCGCATGCAGGGTGTTTTCCGAATGCTGCGGGCCGTTGTCGTGAATACTGCCCGTGACACAGGTATGTGTTGACGAACGGTCTCGATACACACGTGGGCTGTTGAGCACACATCAACTTACATGTCAAATTGAAAGGAACCTGTGAAATTTCTTAGAACCTGAGTAATGAATTTTCCACTTTGTATAACAAGTCGGTACAACCCTATAAAAAGTGTAACTTCTGAATATACAAATCATATTCTAAACCCACTAACATAGAGGTACAGTTTACCAATGAAAATTGTGTCTATAGAGGTTTGAAGTAGTTCCAAGTATTTTTTCCCTTATGTAAATAGAGCATACTTCTTTCCAAAGTAAAGCATACTTGTAGGCCTATATGCTAAGGAATGCATTTGAGAATTTAGGTTTATTATACATTTGTAATTTACCGTGTAGCACTTCTTGCCGAAATATAGCATAGTAATAACTGTACTTACTTGAGCAGCTAGTGCACATTTACATAACTGTATAAGTTATATGTGCTTATGGATGCATTTTAGGGCCCATGTTTGTTATGCAAATGGGTCTTGTTAAGCTGATTACTGTTTACCAAAAATTGCATAGCCTCTTACTAAAGTACCTAGGACACTTTTACCAAATTTGTTCACATCTGCTAAATGATACACATAATAACCCATGTTTGTTTGGTCTGGTTTTTTTCTGTAGGAGCTATTTCCAAAGGGTGGCATACATTTATCATTTCGTTCTTGAGCACCCACTTCACTTTTCCAAAATTGTATCCATCTGCTAAGGGATGTATTTCATGGCACATTTTTATTTTACACATTTGTCCTGTTTCTTGCAAATAATATTACACCTGTTTACGTACTAACTATAAAATCTATTACCGGTACACTTTTTGAAAAGGATGAGACACATCTCTTTTAAAGAATGCAATTAAGGGCCAATTTTTGTTGCATTTTTAAAATTCTGTTTAGCTTTGTACTAACTATTGTCAAAGTAGGCTACATCATACTCGTATCTGTACTAAATTGGATAATTAACTGAACTTTTGCCATTTCAGTGGTGTACATATCTGGTAAGGTATGCAATTGAAGACTCATGTTTAAATATGCCAAGGGATAAATATCATAACCTATGTTTAATGGATATATTTGTCCGCTTCGGTATGCACCTGCCATTGCCAAAATGTTTTATTTCTATCGGGACATATTGAATACATAGTTCAAATTTGCGAAATGTACACATATGCATTAGATGACCCATGTTTATTAGACACTTTGTATTGCCTCGTTCTTTCTTAAGTATGGCAAAATTATGTCCGTACTTGAGTATCTGAAACACTTTAACATTAAGTGTAGGCCTACATATCAGCTAAAGAATGTTCTTAAGAACGCACATTTTCGAGTTTTTTTTGTCTTTGTAAAATATATATTTAAGTTATAACTCTACAGTATAGTTTTATTCTATGTGAATACCGAATACCGTGCATTAGGTCTAATAACTAGGGCGTATAGAAAATTATTAATTGTTTCTGCTTATGAATAATGTATAGGGAAAGTGGCTGTGTTTGAATGTTCTATTCCGTAAACTGTTTTTTATTGCAAATAACAATGCGTGCTTTTAATTTTTGCAAAAACATTTCGTATAGTTTTTTATGATAAGACTAATGTATTTAGTACAGAAGAGCAAGAAATTTTAAAATTATAACTTCATAAACTGATGGGGCTGAATATGTAAGGCATAACTGTCAAACATGTACACCAAGGCCATATATACGCGCAGGTTATAACGCGGAGTAACAGAACGACGTTTATTAGTTAGTTATATGTATTTGCATGAGTGCAAGCAAAGGAGTAAGGCCCTAATCTTGCCGGCATATTTTCGAAATTGTCTAGGGAGGTGCTTTTGAACCCTTTTCCTGTACAAGTCACACCTACGAGGTGAAAGGATTGGGCTAGCACCACACGTTCACCTTACAGGCCAAAATATTCTAAATACGACCTTCACGTTTTGATGTAGTGAAATTAATATGTAATCAGTATCGTCTTACAAACTGTTTTCGAGGCTAAACAGGCGATAAAGTGCAATTTGCTGATGATACAATATATAAGTTTTATTTTTACACCTATGTCTGGCCAAAAGTGGCTAGACCTAACAAAATAAGTTTGGCCATAGCATTAGAAAGTGTCACTGTTATCTGCTGTGAGAGATTTGCTGTGTCTCCGTGTGGTTGGTAGCAGAGATAAGGAATGTTACAAAATGTTAAAACGGTGACAAATAGTGGTAGTGCCTTAGTTGTCACTATGATGTTAAGTGATAAATCTGTCACTTCTTTTTTATACACATGGTTACGAATATTTGCTTAGCTAAATATATGTTAAATAATTATTTTTCTGAAATTAAACGGATGGCTACTGTGTAAATTGTGTATAATATGCACGTTTTATAAAACTTACATGCCTGGCTGAAGTAGAGTTATATATATATATATATATATATATATATATATATATATATATATATATATATATATATATATATATATGTGTGTGTGTGTGTGTGTGTTACTTAAATAGAGGGACAAACTCCGCACGTGTGTTCCTAACGAAAAAATAAGACTAAAATATGATTTGCATTTTTCACACAAACTTAATATTAGGGGAGTAATTAGTATCTAAATATTAAATTTTTAAACAGTATTTTCACAAAATATCAAAATATAGGACACTAGTTGACATAAAAAAAAACTGTATTTTCAGCACTGCTGAGTGCTTTTGGAATTTTTAAAGCCAACCGCAAATGCTGCTTGATGCCTCCAGTTATGAAAATAACTGAGGTGGCTGCCATCTAATTGATACAACTTTTTTACCGGCAGGATTTTCGAACATTAATTGGCTTATTGAGTAATTTTACCTGTCTAACAAAAAAGGCTCTTTTCTCACAACTGTCTAGGACCCATATTTTTCATTCAAATAACAAATCAAGCTGCATCGATAGAGTCCCAAAAACAAATATTAATTATCACAGAAAAAAAAAATATTAGTTATGGTATCGTGAGTTAGAAACACGCTGTCAAAGTTATATGTCTATCATCAAGAATGCAGTGCAAACAGAGAGACTCGCATGTACGCAGTACTGCGTATGCTGTATTGCTTAGCACTTTTTTCCCCTAAGCTACAGAGCAAACAGTGCAAAACATGAATTCGTCTTTTTTTGTGACGAAACAATGGGCTAAACAGTGCAGGCGAGAGGTATATATGTTGCGATACAGTAAACACTTCTTTGTCATTGTTACGTCGAAGAACGTACTGCGTTCTGGGACGTCACGCAGGGATGGGCGGAATATAAAGCCTAGTGCACACGGACACTTTCCTTGTAGCCTACATGAAAGTGAACATCAAAGGTTTACAAGAAAGCGGACACTAGCTAGCGTTCTGGCAAGTATGCTAATAAATTAGCCGTTTAGTTAACACGGTAAACTTTTTTGTACAAGAAAGTGTACACCATAAAAAATCTACTGCAGATTTTAAAGCTGCTCTTACGGAATTGCTAGCGATCTGTGCAATATTTATTGTGTCTACGCCAAAATAAACTGTGAAATGTAAAAATGGAAATATAGAATGTAGCATATTATATCCTAGTTTAAGTAACATGACACGGCAATATTCCTTCAATGGCTTCTTTTGTCCGTCTAGACACTATTTACTTCAAAATACATGGTTCTGTGAACTATTTTCGTTCAAAAACAGTTGTGCGAGCGCAAAAATAGTTTGCTCACACATGCTTTTACATGAACGATAACGTCACTATCCCGCACTAGCTAGTAGGCTATATAAGTCCTTGTATGCTAGCTACTAGTACACTCGATCGCCGTTCACACGACACAAGTTCACTACAAGCCGTGGCGAACAAGATGGTGTTCACCTTCTTGCACTAGAAAGAGCCCCGTGTTTCAGTGGCACTACAACGGGGAAAGGCAAGGGTATATTGCTCCCCCCTACTTATTTAATATATGTGTTTGTAAAATATGTACGGATGGATGAAATCACAATAACCTCCGTTTGACTGATCGCCATAAAACTTGGAACAGGATGTTTGTATTATTTCATGGAGGTTTTTATGCTATTGTACTCAACTCGCCACTAGATGGAGCTGCAACGCATCAGTTTCTATGCCGTTTAACCAAGCACCATAAAATCTGGTATTCATAGATATTTTAACAGGGAGAATATCATAAAGGTAGATATCCATTTTGCTCTAGAGCCACGATTTTATGGCGAAAAGATTTTTGCAACATTTGGTTTCGATGCGTCATGTGCACACCTGCAGCTCTGCTACATCGTCTGTGATTGGATGATTTTACTCTCACTGGCCTTGGCAAATTATAGACGTACAGACTCACAATAATCTTATTCTGATTGGTGCAGTCAAACGAGAAACGTATCTGAACATAGACACGCTGCCAATAACCTTGAAACAGAACTACCGATGTGCACGTGAGACACTGAAACAAAGTGGGGCAAATATCTTTTCGCGACAAAATCGTGGCCCTAGGCCTATAACTCGTCACTAATTGGCGCTGCAGTATAACAACTTGCAGGCCCAGCTTCTCATAATGGCATATGGGGTATATAGAGGTGAGGGTTCGCAATTCAACTAATACGGGGACAAATAACACCTGTGCAAAGTCGGGATAGGTAGTTATATTTTCTCCATATCCGTTTTGCTACAATTCTGCACTGGATGGCACTCAGTTCATCATATTCTATATACCCTTTAACCAATTGCCATAAAAACTGGGAATATATAAAAATGAATGTTCGTTTGTTCGTTTATTTGCTCGTCCTCTATGCATTCATATATAGAGACATGCAAAATTCGCGTTATCATTTCGTAGCAGACTAAACTTCACTTTCGTATACATATCATAGCATAATATGCGATTCAATTGGCCACGAACTTTTATGTGTTGTCATTTACGTGTGTTACTTCTTTACAGAGATTGGCCTCTCTACCGTGTATGAATTCTCCGCGGCAAGTCACGACAATATCGGCCAGCGGGAGACTTCGAACAAGCCTATAGTCACTTGGAGTCTAGTCAGCTGTCAGAAAATAACACGAATTTTGCATGTCTCTATTCATATATAATTATCATTTATCCGATTAAGATGAAACTTAGGTGAGTTGTGCGTGCGGCCATGAAGGTATCTGCCAATAAATAGGAGAGGGTGGGGTGCAAAACAAGGTATGTGGTCAAGATGGAGAACCAAAAAAATGTATGGGTACTGCAATAATGCGTGCCGAACAGCTAATATAATGTTAATTTTGAAGTTAGTATATGAAAAAACTCTATTATCCAAGATGGTGACCATTGTACATCTTTAAGGGCACGTTCTACCACAATTTTCGTGACCATTTTTTTTTATCTGTAGCATATATTTCTTTTCTTATTTTAGACACAAAATGTGACTAAATTTGTCTCTTATGAAATTTTTTATCTCCCATAGTTTTTCGTAATGGCTTGTTATAGTCATATTTGGCATGTTTCCGTTTTAACCACTACACTAAAACCAACTAATATACCATACTAAAAAAAAGCATAGTGTATAAAGACATTGCAGGCTAGAATGCCATGCTCATAAAAATAAAGAATAAAAATTATTTGTACTAAAAAAATTTTCAGTGAGTATGGAGCATTAAAGAATGGGCAGGAATGAATGGGCGGGGGAAACGGGAGATCCCCTAGAAAACCCGCAGACCAGCGGTCCGAAATTTAATTTTAACATTAAGATTTCTTAGATTTCTGTTTACAGCTTTACGCCAATGTACGTAGTCCGTAAACGTAAATATCAACAGTTTAACGATGACACACTAACCACTTTTTCAATAATGATTGTTACGAAAAACAACCGAGCGTGTTTTAAATCTGCAACTGGAACAACACAAAAAGTTTTTGGAAAATGACTGTTTCGCTCTTCTGTAAAATCTTGTACACACGGTTATCGGTTTTGAACAATAAGGTGCCCTGCATTGTATGACTGGCGCCGTCTTGTTTACAAGTATCGTGAATGCAAAGTCTTGCATTTTATAGCTAGAATCGTTTAAAGGTGGGTCTAATTTTCATGCACCTTCTTATGCAAGACGTTTGTTTATTTTTTTGGCCCAATTACGTATGTTAGTTTATCCTCATATGGTTTATTTGAGAACAGAAAACCAATTAAAGTGTGTATAGTCACAGCCCCAACAAAAGTGCCCTATGTCCGAATTTTTTTGGCATATTAGCACATTCAAGAAAGCATGCCAAGTAGTACTGTGTGTGCGGCACGTTCATGGGGCTTGTATATAATGAGTTGTTCACCTACTTGTTCAAGAAATTTAACCGTGTGTACTATAGGCTTTAGAATTATGTTTACAGCTGGACGCCGATGTGCGTTGTCCGTAAACATCAACAGTTTACCGATGACACATACCACTCTTTCAGTAATAATTGTTATGCAAATGGAACACGTTTTAAATCTGTGACTGGAACAACGTGCAATGTTTACGGAAAATAACAGTAATAATTAAGAACGTTGTGACCTTTAGTCAAGTCGTTCCTTGTAACGTAGACTAGGACAAACAAAAGTATTTGTGGAAAACATACTTATCTGTATGAAATTTCAATAAATGAAACAATTACTGATGAACAATGCTCACAGTAAAATTCACAAAACATAAAGCTATATGAAAAATAAATACACGTCTAAAAGTGTAAACTACAACAAAAAACCATACTTTTATATAGGTACATTTTCAGTATTAACATTGTTCTGTACGTAAATTTAAAAAAGTGGCCGCCGTTAACTGTGACTGTAAAATCTTACAAAAATATTTTTTTTCATGTAGTACAATGGTTTACACAATTCACGAACAGGTGCCGCTTGGCACCGAATTCAGCAATGCTAGAGTGTTTGACACAACCACGAACTCGGAAGTTACATGAATACTAGTTTTGTAATTTGGAACGTCGTATTAAAGCGCTGACCAAAATCTGTCACTGTAACTGTTACTGGAACGTAACGGTTCCCGCGCCCTGGAATGTCACTGTTCCTGCGCCCTGTGTTCCGTGAAAGGAGCGACGAGCAGAACCAGTGACTTCTATAACGCCACATAAGCGTGACAAGGTCGCTGTTACTAGAAGTATTCCCTACTTGGTAGTGAAACATGGCAACATGGTGTCCGACGTGTTGATTATAGGCACGCTATAGCCGTGAGAAATCCTTGAGTTTGGGGATAGAATAACGCGCTTATCACTACGACTTCCTTTCACCCAGCATCTGCCAACCCCCACCGATTCGAAAAAAGCTTCTATAAACACAATATCACGGCTCAGTATAATAACACGTACTACGTTTACACTACACGGTTACAGGCTTCACAGAATGTGTGAACGTGGCGTGATCTCGCAACAAAATGGAATCCAAACCACAGGATTTTATTTATGCTCATTAACTTAAAGGCTTCTTAGAGACTGGGCACGGATAATAGATAAGGCCTACAGACTTTTCAACAAACGGGTGCAATCACAGAATACTCATGACGTAAATATGTCAGTAAACACTCAATGTGGTACAAACTGTACATTTAATAAGCATATGCACATTCGTTTAAAAGTGTAATATTTAGAGCCGTTATTGAATGATACATGCATGCTAAAGCTTAGAGTTACTGCAATTATTATATGAACTCCTTGGTCATAAGCAGACCCGCCAGAATTCAACAACGGTTTAAAACTATTGAAACTTCTATTATAACATGATTACACTTCACTTTGCAAAAAAAAAATGTACTCACTGTGTCTTCTCTGATGTTCTCTGCTAATTCTCTGCAACTCTATTCCGCGGTTGATTACAACACGTTCCAGTGCACCTGCTTCTGAATTGCTTCGCCAATATGGCCGGAATGACAAGCATAAATAAACTTCCGCCGATGTGTGCCATCCGGTCTCGAACCGAGTAGTGGCCTCTAAAGGTCGCGCAAGCGTCCATGAGCGATTCTCATGCGAGGTATTGCTAGTTCACACTGATGAACTAAGTTTACACCCGTGACTGCATAAGTACATTTAAAACGCTCGTAAATTACTATGAAAATATTTTCTTACGTCATGATACGTGATTTCAAACACACGACATCAAATCTTACATGCTTTTTAGAAATAAACTTTATTTTTTTTTAATTAGTGACAAGGGCAGATGGA
Organism: Medauroidea extradentata; assembly: GCA_003012365.1. Classification (NCBI taxonomy): domain Eukaryota; kingdom Metazoa; phylum Arthropoda; class Insecta; order Phasmatodea; family Phasmatidae; genus Medauroidea; species Medauroidea extradentata. The sequence goes on from PNEQ01025660.1 coordinate 9,967, forward strand.
ATCATAATATGGTGGCTAGAAATTTTAGAAAACTAAATATATATATATATATATATATATATATATATATATATATATATATATATATATATATATATATACATGTAATTTTAATAAATGATCGGTCCTCTTATGCCTTAGCAAAAATTTGACATAGAAGAATCAACATATGTATGTTTTTACAAAAACTTGGCGTTGCTTGATTTGCTTAGAATGTAGAGCTTTTAAAGCTAATTTAAAATATTGAAGCAAAATTTTATTTTAAAAAAATTGGCAGTGACTTACATGTTACGTTTTCATTACAGTTTTGAAATGATTATGAAAAGTAACTTTTACTACACCATACAAAAAAACTTTCACAAGACCAGATTACATCTCAAATAATCATATATATAAACAAGATACTTGTAAAAAATTTGTCACCATCTTTACGAAAATAATGGCTAATCAGTTTGACTTAAAGGTGTATAACAGTAAATTAACTAAAGGATAATATACCCTCATTTATATTACTAATATATTTCGCATATCGCTCCCTATAGCTAGGCATATATATATAATAATCAATGCTTGTCTGTGTGCCTATCTGAATGCTCGTTACGTATGTATTACAACATAGAACATAGAACATTAGAAGGATACTAAAAGGCTAAACTTAATTACCGTGTTTGTTGTTATAGGTGAAGTTTGATTTGCTTTCTGTAAGTTTGGTTCGATTAGGCCTACTGTCATAGGGTGCGCACGGGGATACAAGAGCTTGCAGTTGCCACTCCTAATGTGGGAAGGTGCACTCCAGGTGTGTTTATTGCATAGGCCTATTCGGGAGGTAACAATGTTGCAGCGCTCAATGCATTAGTTGTAATTATTTTTGGACGTAGCATTAATTTTAATTTTACCAATAGACTGCTCCGAAATTGAAATTTTTCTGGTCTGGAGGAAGATAGTTGTTCTTACCGGATATTTCGCACCAGGATGTGCCCTCTTGAGAAGGCTTTGAAACCCCAAATCATTAACACTGGGCACACTTACGCTTACTGTCAGTTTGTTTCGTTTGGTAACGTGTTACTCTAAGAGAGCTACTATGGAGAAAAGTTAACTCGTGCTGGCTGCCACTGGCACGATCAGCGAGTGTGGAAACTGTCTCTCAACACCTTTGCTGTCGTTGGTGTTGAAGTCTTTAGTCCTAGCTTGTGTCGACACTCGGCGCAAATCAGTTGGCAGCTGTGTCGGAGGTATGACGATGGCCGAGTGATAGGTCTCTGTCAACTGTTGCACAAACAGTTGTGAATGTTATGGGTGAAGTGAAAAGGCCGCGAGTGAATGGAAACGAACATGAGGTGAGATGGTATTGTCAGTGTTAATTAAAGGTACTAAAATTTCATTAGTCTTAGTTTATACTCTATTATTATGTATGAAAGAAGTAAAGGATTTCTACTTCCAATTGGTATTTTTTACTGTCCATGGTAAAATCAATAATATATGTTGTCATCTAATATTACAATATGAATGAAAAATAGAATAAAAACCTTACAAAAATATGTCAGTAATTGACTCTAGTTAGGCGGGAATTGTTGACCGAATTGTGTCTGTGCACCACGACGCCGTCGTTCCCTTACCTGATGGAGGAGAGGCCCCGTAGGCCTACCCGCCGTCGTCGGAGATGGTCCCACCCGAGAAAGTTGCTGGTTCACCAGCATTGTTGCTGTCTTTGCAGAGCCCTGCAGTGTCGGGACATCGACACAGGTGAAGCACCCTGGGTGCAGCCCGCGTTGCTGGTGTCCCAAGCGACAGAGAGACTGTAAGCCTCTACAATCTGCAGAGCTTCTCAGTGGTCTATACAACACTGAATCTACTGCTGAGGCGACCACGCAGAAGACTCCGGGCCGGCTGTGGTGAGAAGGAATGTCGCGTTTGGCCTATCCACACCTTTATGTGCTGCTACTATCTGGCAGTCAACCATGCTGTATTCGCATTGACGCTGCTGCAAATCTGAAGCTGGTTCCCAAGAAGTGCCACCTGTTCCAAAAGAAAGTTAGCTTCCTAGGGCATGTGGTATCAGCTGCTGGAATCCAGACTGACCCAGAAAAAAACAGGACAGTAAAAGTCTGGGCACAACCAACAGACAGGACACAGGTGAGAAGCTTTCTTGGACTCTGTGCTTAATATCGGCGGTTTGTACATGGATTTGCTACGGTTGCCAAGCCACTACATGAGCTTACTGAAGCCAAAAGAAATTTTCTGTGGACCCATGAATATGAAGCCTCTGTCAGAAAATTAAAAGAAGTGTTAATATCCCCTCCAGTTTTGGGCTTCCCCGATAGTAAAGGCGAGTTTGTATTGGACACAGATGCGAGTGATATAGGCATTGGTATTGTGCTATCACAGGTTCAAGATGGAGTAGAGAAGCCTATAGAGTATTTCAGCAAAGTGCTGCAGAAACCAGAGATAAACTATTGTGTCACTCGCAGGGAGCTATTGGCAATGGTGAAGTCCATATCACATTTCCACCACTACTTATATGGCAAACACTTTACTTTGCGAACAGATCATGCTGCTCTACGCTAGTTACTGAACTTTAAGAATCCCGAAGGACAAATAGCTCGATGGATACAACACCTTCAAGAATACAACTTTGATATCCAACAACATGCTGGTCGTTCCCATAATAATGCAGATACATTATCCCGCAGGCCTTGTGACCCCAAATGTCGTCATTGTGAATTGCATGAGGAGAAGAGCGGAGGAGTGTGCTATGTTAGAACAAAAAGGCTTCAGGCTTCAACGGCGGATGGGAAGTTCTTTTGGACTGACGACAAGATAAGAGAAGAACAACAAAGTGACCCAGACTTCTGCCCAATACTGGATTGGAAATAGCAGGACCACCGGCCAGAATGGCAGGAGCTATCTGAAGAGTGCTACAACTAAGGCATATTGGACACAGTGGAATTCACTTGTTGTGAAGAATGGTGTCTTCTACCGGAACTGGGAGAGTGCAGATGGCAGACATGAACACCTACAGTTGGTCCTCCCAGATATCAGGATCCCAAAGGTACTGAAGGAGCTCCATTATTCCATGTCAGGTGGTCATTTCGGCATTAATAAGACACTCAACAAAGTTCGAGAGAGGTTTTACTGGCTTCATTGTCGTGAATATGTCGATAGATGGTGCCGAATGTGTGATGACTGTGCCGCAAAGAATGGTCCGAGGGTCAGAGGCTGAGGTTGTCTTCCTGAAGTACAATATTGGTGCCCCATTCGAGAGAATGGCGGTAGACATCTTGGGTCCCTTGCCAATAACTGAGAGAAACAATAGTTAATTGTTGGAGGTGCAGGACTAATTCACCAAATGGTCAGATATTCTTCCCATACCGAATCAAGAAGCTAGCACAGTGGCTGATATTCTGGTCGAACATGTGCTCAAGGTTTGGGGTGCCATTGGAGCTTCACTCGGACCAAGGGCGGAATTTTGAAGCGGCCCTGTTTCAAGAAGTGAAGAAGATAGTGGGTATAAAGAAGACCCAAAACACTCTGCTACATCCAGTCTGATGGAATGGTCGAATGCCTAAATCGCACCCTGGAGCAGTACCTATCGATATTTGTATCCGACAATCAAAAGAATTGGAACTCCAAAGTAGCAATGTTTCTGCTAGCATACCGCTCTGCCGTTCATGAAGCAACTAAGGTGACACCATCAATGATGCTGTTTGGAAGAGAGTTCCGTCTCCCGAGCGACCTTATGTTCGGACGACCGACAGAGGAAGACCAGATTGCAACCCCAGTAAATGCCAGCGAGTTACATCGCAAGATGGTTCACACTCACAACTTTGCCCAGCGACACCTTAGGATCAACAGAGACAGGATGATGACATGCTACAATAGGATTGCACCAGATGAAACATTCCAAGAAGGAGAACTGGCGTGGTTGTACAAACATTAGAGAAAGAAGGGGTGTTGTTTTAAGCTGCGAAGAATTGGAAAGGCCCTTATAAAATAGTGAAGAAGATCAATGATGTGGTGTTTCGGATTGTTCGTCTTAGCTCTAGGGCGAAAGGACCTAAAGTTGTACACATCGACAGAATGGCCCTCTACGATGGACCTGAGGCTGCTGTGTCTGTTCGGGACGAACAGACTTAAGAAGGAGACAGTGTTGCGTGTCATGTACCTGGAGGCCGGTGGTCAACAGCTGTGTCGTAATACTTTATGGTCTGGCCCCTGACTCATAGGCCGGGCGGCTACGTGATGGAAGCTATACCGAAGTTACGTCATATATACCTGTCCCAACTGCTCTTTTACCCTGCGAAGCGGCCTACGAGACTCAAGTCACATTCGAAACATGATGAGATGTCAATTTTTAGACCCCTGTTATGTGGTTATTCCCCAACTATTTCGAAGAGTATAAGAGGGTCGAATCGACAGATTTGGGAGAGTTTGCTATTGGTCGTTCTAGAGGAAGGTGCTATGGTTGTGGAGAGAAACTGGTGAAGACATCTTGGTGAAAATTGAATTGCCGACCGGCCTGATGCAGGTATGGCACAGTGTAGTCGCTAGTCCTCCCGAAGTTTGCATTTTTGGGCTGTGCTATCCTCGCGCCTAGGTGTCGGATTTTTCGCGTTCGCGGCAGACCCCTTGTTCGCCGGGCCGGTGGGGTGTTGTTTACCGGTCCGAGGACGAATAGGGAGGAGGATGCTGTGCATGCTGCCTCCCTCTGATGTCACGCCTGTGGTATGCGCATGGCCCGCCTGTCTCGCCATGCTGTCTCGCTTTTCGCGAATGTTTGCACACACACTGTCTCTTTTCGGTACTGTACATACACTGTTTTCACTGTTCCATCACTGACTTGTACGCTGTGAAAAATTTGTTTAGAATTTCACACGACAGTCCAAACACCTTCACATACCTGATGTTGCTGGCGACACGTTGATATCATATCGATGTTGCACACATTGCAGGGCGCCACTTGACGTGTTGGTGGTGATGGCGAAGGGGGTGGGGGTGTCTTACTTACGCCCTGGAGGGTGCCGGCTGCTGCTGGTGACGGCCGTAAGTCACCCACCCGTGTGGCGAGTCCCTTCTGTATCCTCCACATCGAGATGTATGCTGTTGTGAGTCTGAAAAGCGGCTGGTTGGTAGGACTAGCTCCCGAAGTACCCGTGGCCAAATAACTTATAAGCGTGGATATTTTTTACCACTGATTTATTGCGTAATTATTGGTATACTGTATTTTGCACATATGTGCCTTAAGCAGTCCCCACGTCTATAGCCGGTGGGTGGCTAACTCGGTAAATGCGAACACTGGTTACGCGATGGTGAATTTACGTTGGAAGATAAACCCCTGGGCGCAAGAGCTTTCAGGGATGGAGGTGGCTCTCCTCCTGGACGATTAAATTAGTGTTACATTAATAAGGTTCCTGAAAAAGTAGATCAAATCGCTATTGCAGCTAAATGATATGACACGATACGGTGATGGTCCAGGAGCCGCTAACACATAGCCTACCTACTACATGCACGAGACAAGACTGCCGAGCAATGGCTCCCGCTTCCGCTAGTAGTTGAGAGCGCCCGCCAAAACTATTCATGTGGCCGCTTTAAGCATGTTGTTTTGAAGCTGTGTACATACAAAGACACTAAAATTTACATGAGACACATAGGAGCCCTTGGAGATGTTAACATAATTAGGTTTGCTCAAAAGCCATAAATAAACTTACATAGGGAAATTAATTTAATTGTGCCTTCCGCTCCGGTTGGCTTGTTAAGCTGTCTCTCTAAGTCCGATCTGGCACTGTTTATTATTCTAACACGCGTAGAACATTTGGATATAACACATTAATCACTATTCTTATTTTCAGTATAAAAAGTTGTTGACGCATTGTGCGGTCGTTGTGGTTGTCATGTTGTCTGTCTGGGCCGCTCTCAGCGGTCCAGCATCGTTGAACACTTAAGCAGCACTTTACCTATTCAATTTGTTTGCCCTACTTGTGGGGGCTCAATAATTCCCTAAAAATATGGAGACTGCCTCCCCATTATTAATTTGCCCGAGCAACTCCCGCACTGTCAGTTTCAGGCGAAATTCGTCCCGCCATTTGTGTACACGTGATCAGCAACTGCGTAATGCTTGTTGTAACGACCAATGTCCCTTGTTCAGCTAGTGTTGGGTTGTGTTGCTGTGATGTTACTTGGTTGATTTACTTTAAATATTGGCACTTTATTTTGTGTTTGCTTGCTAACCACGTGGCCACATTAACTTGAGCACTCAGTCGGTCCTGTCAGTACTGGGCGCATGCAGGGTGTCTTCCGAATGCTGCGGGCCGTTGTCGTGTATACTGCCAGTGTCGCGGATGTGTGTTGACGAACGGTCGCGATGCACATGTGGGATGTTGAGTACATGTCATCCTGTTTATATAATTGAAGAGTTAGCTGGAATAAAGGCGTTAGTGGAAAAATGGTATTATGAGAGGGCAGGTATATGTTTTTGGAGAATTTCTTTCATGTTTGATTTCACATCTCTCTTATATGATTTTCTCTTCATAGCAATAATCAGTAGCTATTTACATTACACAAAGTAATCATATTTACTGTGAACACATAGATACAACAGCAATTAATTATAGCATAGTGATACCAGCCAGGTCCAGAAAAAAAAAAGAATTCATAACTTGGTGAAGTATTGAGATATCGGTACAAAAATTTGTGAGTGTCTTCTGTGGACACAATGGGACAAAAAAAAATAAACGCCGAACAGAGCAGACAAAGTGGAATTTTGACCTAGCGATTCACACGGTCGCGGAAAGCTGTGAATTTTCTGCGTACCCATGATGCTCTACTTGATTTACATTAATGTCTGGAGTTGAAGAAAGAATGTAAATATTATTTTGTGACGAACGTAATATAATTGTTACGAAAAATATAATTTAATTGTAGACCTTTCTTAAAAGTGTATGTGAAATGTGAATTGACTCGTAAGTGTAGTTGTGCTACAAAATTATCCGCGGAATTATGTACGGTTAATCAATTTAACCATCAAGAAACTCCCTAACAGCACCATTACATCACACCGACGACGCAGTGACGTCACAATGGGATGTTATAACATCGCAGATACAGGGGTGTCATTTGGGTCACAGGGGGGGGGGCAAATGCCCCCCCTGGATTTAGAATTTTATGTGTATAAATATAATTTTTGTATTTTTAAATTTAAATAATGCTAAATTAAGCACATAAAACTGAAGTTTTATTATTAAAGCATCTAGTTTTATACATTCTTAATTAATAAAAATTATGCAACAAGGTCACTGTCGCCGGAAAACAAAATCTTGCCCCCCCCCCCTGGAAAAACCTGAAATGACGCCGCCGAGTCGAAAAAATAACCTTGACGTCGCACAGACATCCAAATGTCCGCTTTTTGTGACGTCGCAACCGTGCCGTACCGGTTATTTCGCTAACGTGACGTACCTGTTATTTCGCAAACGTGACGTACCTGTTATTCGAAAACGTGACGTACCTGTGATTTTGCTAAAGTGACGTACCTGCGACTTCACAAACGTGACGTACCTGCGACTTCGCGAAGCTGATGTACCTGCGACATCGCGAAGCTGACGTACCTGCTATTTCGCAAACGTGACGTCTCTGAACACTTTTGTTTATGCGACACACATAATCAACTACCGGTTATCCGCGCTAAGTGAGGGGGCCGATGCTTCGGAAAATCCAAAATCGCGGATAATCCACATTTAACCTTTACATCTGAGTAGAAAGAAAAAAGGTCAAATTCATTCCTGCAGTAAAATGCAGCAATTAAATACAGTAGACGATTATTTGCATTAATGATTAGGGGATATGCGATTATAATCTAAAAACACAAATTAAAAAATCATTAATATTTAAATTTTTCAAGGAATAAATCCCGTTAACCCATTCACGTGTGACACGTGGAACAATCTCGTGAATCTATTCATGCATGGAACTTATCGTTCCGTCTGCTGGAAAAGACTTAAATATTCTTCAAGCCTTTAAAAATATGGTTGCGGGCATTACACGTCGTTGAACATTATGCGAGTGAACACAGCATGTATTAATAAATACCTACAGTTGGCAAAAATTTGTTCAAAAACTTTTTCAACTTTTTTCCAACTAAGTTATTTAAAGTGATATATTTTGCGTGGATAATCAGGAGTCTACTGTCTGTATGTATGTATGTATGTATGTACACATAGGCCTATATATGCGCTAATATAATATCGGGCAAGAATTTTACAGCTAATACTTAATAAAATAGCCCCCCCCCCCTCGCCATTCATTTCTTCCATGTTTTATGTGGGGATTTGTTGTATATAACAATCCCAGGTTCAATTTCCCCCCTCCCTCCTTCTAAACACAAATCCAGGCTAAGGCTACAGCCCCCTGCTGTGGCACCCTGGACGAAACCTTTTCCACTTGCAATATAAAGTCTCCCACTTTGATGTGATAATTTTGCAACCATATCCTCTTGTCCATAACCTGTAGTACACACACACATCACAGAGTTAGGAATGTAGCGAGCCACTGGAAGAGTAAATAACACAATTTCTTAAATGTACTGCCACTGTGCCCAATTTGTACTGCCACAGCTAGGCGAGGAGTTGTAACAAAACAACCTGGCATTCTGTGGCATAACTAATTCAAATCTGTTGAAGGAAAATTTATAATGGAGTAAGTCTTAAGCGACTGCATGATTTTAGCTAGAGTAAGCCTGACGTAAAGTAGTTTCTTGCTTGGACATAAATAAATTGCAAAAGTAATTTTACTGCTAGATCATACTGCTAAAGCATTTGTGATGTGTGTAGTCAGTGGTTGTGGAGAGGGGGTGGGGACACTGTCCCTCTCCTGGAACACATGGGAGGGACAATATAGGCATTTGAAACCACAGTAAGTTTATTTGTAATTTTTTTTCAAAAATTTATAATTAAAATTATTATTACAATTTCTGCTAGCTATGTATTCAATATTTAGACTTGAAATCAACTTAAATAGCACCAATTTCCAAACTAAAATCCAAATTTTCCCCGCTTTAATGAGTTGTTACAAGAAAAATCTCGGAAATAAATTTCTGTCAACGATACCTGTCCCCCACTCCTTACAAAAATACCTTCCACCATCACTGTGTGTAGTCTGCTTACAGAAGCATGTTTATAGCCTCGTAACTGAGCCACTTGTGAAGTTAGTACACTTTAAACTGACAAGAATTAGCCAATCAGGCTTATAATATCACCCTAAGAACAAATAGATCAAAATCAATAGAAGAGTAACCACTAGGTAACTGTCGATGTGATGCTAAGCATTACCTACCACTATTATTAAACTAAAAATCTAACAAAAAAAACTGAGGACTGAACAAAATTAAAATTAGAATGAGTCCTCACTTGACAATGCTTATTGGCCAACTTACCTTAATCTTTCTTCCAATTTTGGAAGCTGTCAGTCTTGAACTTGTCTTGTATGTAATGCACTCGTACCAACAGAGCACTATGTGCCACACACCCTCGGAGCTTAGCAGTAGTAACTTGCTAATTTCACAAGAAACGTGCCTTCATGTCTACCTGTATAGTTGCCTATGTCTTCGTGGTTTAGTATGTATCAGTTGTAAGTGCAAGATTATACACATTAAAACATTCTTACACTTACAAGCTGTCTATGGGCAAATTATTTATTATCAAATTGTAAAGAGTTTATGGAAAGAATCAGTCATCACAATGGAAGAAAATTTGGCCTAAAATACTGATAGTATGAACCTCTTATGAAAATTTGTTCACTGTATCATTACTTCAGCTGTGTTTAAAAAATATTGTTCTAAGAGGAAGTTTGTGAATGGTAGACAAACTGTTCAACAGCTTCCAAGGTACTTACAGGACATGTGTTTTTCAATCATAAGAAAATGTACAAAAATACTTAATATCGCAAGAAAATGTCTTCAATAAGCAAAAATGCATATAATGGCGTACGTTTTTAGCCAATTTTTGTGTGTGTTTTATCTTTCCATGTGGTGGTGGCGACGAAGAATGTGGATGTGGCTAATAAACGACAAAGTCCTATTTAGACCAGAACAACATATTCTTCTAACTGAACTACAGTGTATTGGTTGTCTTTATTAAATACATACACACCTCATACATATATACAACAAACACAAAACACCCACCTCACTCAACACATGAACCTCACACATCTCACAAAACACACACACCTCACACAACACACCCACCTCACACAACACACCCACCTCACACAACACACCCACCTCACACAACACACCCACCTCACACAACACACCCACCACACACAACACACCCACATCACACACAACACACCCACCTCACACAACACACACATCTCACAAAACACACACATACACAACACAAACAAAATATACACAACAAACAAAACACACACAACACACACATCTCACATGCATGCTCTCAAACACACACACATTAGTTCTTGTATAATGTATTAAAATAATTGGTATTATGTTGACATGATTTATCCAATATCTTTACACAAAAATTGTACAGAAAAATATCTGAAGGATCCAATCAAGTGTACTATTCTAGTAGGTTCCTGTTGGCCAGTAACCACGCCTTGTCCCTAATGTTCACTGATAGTCACTATCATGCCATCAACAATTAAGGCAGTAAAGTTATTTTCCTTCCTAAAGCAGCAGTTTACACTGTGTTCACCTCGCGTGTAACTGAAGTCTCTACCTGCATAACTGCATATCATGTGTAGGCTATGTGTTAATGGTAAAAATTTACTTAATTTATTTAGCAGTGCCAAATACATTATAAATAAACACAATATTATGGACAAAAGCCATTTAGTTTCACCATCCAATCTCACAGTAATAATATTTTATTGTGGAATAGGGGATGATATGATGTGAGCATAGAGCAATGCTAGCAGCTTCTCTCACCATTCACCACCTTGTACATCCTGACCAACCTCTCCACTCTTCTCCTTTCCTTCGATGGCTTCCACCCCAACCCCCATACCATCGTAATTCTGGCTTATAATACTAGAAGAAAAGAAGACTTTCATATGCCAAGTAATCATTTGCAAACTGTGCAGAAGGTTGTTTATTTTGCAGACACCAAATACATATTTTAATAAACTACATAGTGACTTTAAAATAATCAATAAAATGAACAATACAATTTTTTTTACAAAACTATTAAACAATACCAGTTGGTCTTTTGTACTGTTAATGAATTCATGGGGTCACATGTAGTGTTATATTATGTGAATTATAACACAGTATTCAGTAATACTTTGTTATAAACTTAAATTAAAATCAAACTGCATACTTTTAGCATTACCATTCATGTTGTTGTATAGGTTGTTATGATATAGTCTGTTTGTATCAACTTCATTAACTGTAATTTGCTAAAATGACGAGTTCCATATCCCAAATTGAGATATATTGAATTATAATTTTAAATAAATAAATATGAGGTGAGCAGAGAGCAATGCTGGAATTAAGGAGTGGGGGAAACATGAGATCCACGAGAAAACTCGCTGACAACCGGGTATCATCTGGCACAATGCCAACATGGGTCATTTTCACCTTTGTGGTAAGCAAGTACCCTATTAGCTGAACCAACTACAATTCCATTATTCACAGTACCATAACTTGCACATCGTCCTCACCAACATTGACTGTCTGCCCTGTCAGTTCTCCTCCACACCCTTTGAATTTTCTCACTGTTGCTACCATTACCCTTAAAAGTTTCCTTAGTTAATTTGCAGACCAAATTTCTCTATCCCCCTTCACCCTATACAACCTGACTGACCTTCTACTCTCTTCCTGTCCCGCAATGGTTTCCATCCCAATTCCTCCATCACAATGCTAGGCCTACAGTTCCTTTCCTCCTCACCAGCCTGACCCTGCCTTTTCCATTTATTCATCACCCACCTCGCTGCCCTTCTCTGCAGCTTCTCCAGCTCCAGCACCTCCATATATGGAGCCCAATCCGCGGCAGCATATTGCAATACTTGACGAACCATTGTGCAATATGCCATTCCCTTCTCTTTACCACTAACTCCCTTCAACACCCTCCAGAGCAGCCTAAAACCCTTCTTCCCTTCTTAAACATTCTGTCCACCTGTTTTGTCCACCTTAGAAAATAAGTAGGCCTATAAGCAGCAGACTTATATCCACAAGTGAAAATGTTACTACATAGCACATTGAATTAGGCCTTAGATGTAATTGTACTGAGTAAATAAATTCCAATTAAATTTCTTATAGTCTCACTCCAAGGGAAACTCAGAACTTTGTAAGTTAATAACAGCTAAGTATTAATCACTTCATTTTAAATCGCAATATTTACTGTTATCATTTCTACATTTTAAATTCATAAATGGGAGATAGTAATTGCCTTGAACTTGTGCTTTAATTACACCTCGAATAGGCAAATCCTGTACAAGTAAACCTAGAAGTAAAGCAATCATTATTAGATAAATATCTTAACAGTTAAAAAGTTTTAGTAATCGAGGTTGCCAATAATTGCTGACATTATAATGGAAATAAATTTAGACAGTAAATCAATCAGATTTTCAATACGCCTACATTCTCAACACGAACTGTAGACCTAAATAATATCATAGGTTATTTTTATTTTCCAGCAGTGAACATACTCATAGAACTTCTACGTAATAAAAAACTGTCTATAATTTTATAACTGGATATAAGTAATTACCTTATTTAACAAAATTTACACCACTAAATCCACTGTGCACAAATGATGTACACGATGAAACCATGACACATATTGCCAGAAATATATTTTGAATTAATACAAGTTCACCAATACCTCACAAGTACAAATCGTAAGTAAATATACACGCAGCAAGCTTTCCTCGCAGACACAATAAACAACGGCAACCACAAACAATACTGATCATAGACACCATGGCGACAATACCTAGATATGTTGCACAGAGACTATGTCAAAGCAACGTATTGGAAATGTTACCAAATTGACATTACGGTGGTCACAATACGGATGTCACAGCGACGTCGTGTTCAGGTCTAAATAGTAATGTGACCAAAAGAGACGTCATTGCAACGCCTCAAAAATGACATTACAGTAGTCACAACTGAGAAGTTGCTGCGACGTCTAGATCAGGTCAAAATAGTGACATGACCAAAATGGGACATTGTGACGTCCCTGCAACGTCGCTGCGACCAAGTGTGATGTAAGGGCTGTCGTTTCAAAAGTGATCATTATCCTTGACATATCCGACTAATAATAAAATTAATTTGCTTAGCTACTTAAATAGGACGCCACGACTGTAGCGAGTCACTTAAAGAATTTTTGACAATGTGGGCTTCACTGTGGCCTTTCTGATCCAACCCTCGGCAGATGTGAAGTATGTACATATATCCAATAATCATCGAACAAAACCAGCAACCAATTTATATGACTATTGATTGAATTATTTATAGTATAAAAACACCACAAAATGTTAGTACAAACATCATAAAAAATATGTTACTAAATGAAAATTACTCCCACTCCACTTAAATCTGAATGAGAAAATTCATCAACACCAGTTTCATTGTCAAAATTTTAAATTTACCAATTTGTTAAAAGTTTTGTTTTGAGAGCCAATTAAAATTCTTATTTCTTAGCTAAATAAAAATATTCTGCATTACAACTTAGTAGTGTCTTTTAGTGTAGGCTATACTTGTAGGCCTTCAGAGGCATTCAATCAATTTGTATTGTCGTTCGACATTGTACATAAATGCGATGGACAAAGTCTAAATAGATAATATACAACAAGAAACATATTTCACACAAAATGATATCTAAAAATACACAAATGAAATTAAAACATTGAAATGTGAATGATTCCAATTTTGTACGCAATACAAATCACACCAATGTCTAGAGCTGAGAGTAGGTTAGCACAAAAGAGTATATTTAACATATACTCAGTACATGTTACTTTGACTAAAAAGGGTTATTATTATGACAAATTCTGTCTAATAATGATAAGTTTAACCCTTGCAATTGGACTAATGCCTGGTGACGAGCAGACTCCTCCCCATCACCACAGCACCAACCCTCACAGTCACCAACTCTTCGCAGAACATTCCATTCCCTCACTGTCCTCACTAGCATTGACTGTTTACCCCTCTCTGTTCTCCTCCACACCCTCTGAATATTTTCACTGTTATTTCCTTTTTTCCATAAAAGTTCCCTTAGCTTGCAGGCTAAACCGCCCCATCCCCCTCCCCATTCATCACCTTGGTACAATCTGACTGGTCCTTTCATTTTCCTCATGTCCTTCAATGGTTTACATCCCAATTTCTTCATCATCATGCTAGGCCTAAAGTTCTTATCCTCCTCACCAGCCTAATCTGCTATCATAAATTTTAACACATTAGTTATGTTGTAGATACACAGCTTGTCCAAAAATTCATATGTTTTGTAGGTTTACGTAAGGAGCTTTGTTACACCCTAAAGACTCGACACAATTACTGTGGGAAAGAAGGTGATCAAGGAAATTTATGGCAAGAAGTCTGGAAGAAAGTTCACAGCCCAGAAGAATTATCTTTTTAAAGTAACTATGCCTTGATCCCAATACTAATACAAAATCACATAAACAAGGGCTGTGCAAGGAATAAAGCAAGAAGTTATTTCCCAAACCCTTCCTAACTGTACAAAACCCTTCATCTTACAAATTCCTTCAGCAGGAATTCCACTCCCTCACTGATTTCCAAACCATCTACTGCCTACCCCTGAAGTTTCACACACTAAGGGTAGCAAAATAGTAATCTGACACAATAACAGGGTTGCTACAAGTCTGCAAAACAGGGAAAACCTGGAACAGTCAGGGAAATTGTTTCTGGTCACTGGAAATTCAAAATTGTAGAACAAACTTTAGGCTCAGCGAGAGAATTTTTCAGGCTTCCGCAGCCGTCGTCTATCTGACTAGCGCTTGGCTTCTGGGCTGACTCCGCATCTTTGTAGTTGCAGGCTTAGTCATTGATGTTTGGACAATTTCACAACTATTCACTATATGAAATGTTATCTTAGCAATTCATTTTTAAAATTCTTCCAGAATTAAACTTATTGCCGTTCTCTGGAATATGGTAGCAAAATTTGTTGAATACAGTTTATCTTTCCGTAGTACCTTTGTAAATATCAGAGTTTCCAGAACTGGTTTTCAAAAACTTACCTGCAAATTAAATTTATTTGAACATTTAAACTTTAATTATTGTGATTTTTGACTCCACGTAAAGACTGGAAATTCAGAATTTCTATCTGGAAAACCTGGAAAAGTCAGGGAATTTCTATCCAAACATTCTGTAGCAACCATAAATAATGCCTCAGTTTAATTGAAGGTTTTATAATTTGGTCTGTGAACTTAACTGGTTTTAAAACAATCCAACCATAATGAAACAGTTATTTTTCATGCATGTTGTCTGCATGCCACACTCTCAGATTGTATTAACATTTCCACAACGTGCTACGGTGTTCTAAGTATGTGCAGAATAGGTGCAGGCAATGTTACAAAGTAACGTTCTCTACACGTCACCAGCATGTTGCTGGCACATCTCTAGCACTGAGAGCCCAACATAAGCATGTTGGCGGTTGTACATTTCTGGTATGTGTAGGCAACATACTGCAAGGTCCCATCTGCAACATTGCCAGTATGACATTTCTGGCATGGCATGTACAGGCAATATGCTGCAAGGTCCCAACTGTGATGTTGCTAATGTAACTAATGTTCCTGGCATGCGCATGCAATGTGCTGCATTCTTCAATGTTGCTAGTGTAACATTTCTGGAACTTACAGATATGCTGATGATTCTGTGACCAACTTAGCACATTGTAAGATTGCCACAGTTTCATTTCGGTCACCACATATGCTGTCTAGGAAATTATCTATAAATATACCTAAACTGACTTGGACACTTCAAACGAAGGTATGGTACATAAATTTGTAAACATTAAATAAAATTACATAAATATTAATGTCAGTATGAACGAATTTTTGCAAAATAGTTTCTGCAACTTTGCGAGCTATGTGTGTGTGTGTGTGATGTGTTTACGGTGAAGTATTTACGAAGCAGTAATCTTATAACATTAACACATGTCAAGAGATTACACCATTGCATAATATTTACTTAAAATTTATGGCAAAAACTGTTTTCTAGGGGTACTCTTTTTTTTCTATGCAGTACAGTAAATGTCTTGCAAATTTTAATGAACAGGTATGAATGTTAATTATATATTACATCCTTTTTATATGTAATTATTTACTACAGTATTTAATTTAAAAAAAAAATTGCTGGAATACTGACAAAAGTTTTTTTAAATATTCTATAGAATTTTACAGCAAACATTGGCAAAAATATTATTCGTTAATACTAGGCTTTTTCAGTCTGTGTTTTTAAATTTACTTTTCATCTTTGCAGATTTATTGTTGTGCATTAAACAATATACAATAAAGATAATTTTTGGCCTGTTCCTCTAACTGTACAGTACTCTTGGTACGTTACGGTTTACTTAGAAAAAAACACAATATCTCAGTAGTGAATAATGGATAGCCTAACACTGTAACTCCTGCTTAGAAAATAAGCATAAGGTTGCAATTTATTTTTGATCAAACTTTACCAATAACACAAAAAATCTAGTGCTCTGAACAGCTGTTGGCTCCTTCAGCTCTATCTGCTCAACGTGATATGTAATAATGCACACGAATCCTGCTGAAAGGTTTACTTAACACTGTCATAAATCACAATAAACAAAAACAAAGGCTAGTTCAGTCCTATTGTGTAACATGTCCACTACTCTTTTGTTTGCAGACCCATAATTTACACCAATTGGCATAACTATATCAAATAAGTAATTTTGTGTTCATTTATTCAAACGCATGAAAATAGGTATTACAAGATAAGAAGACAAGATTCTACAGGCTGTCTGTGGAATACCATTTGTGTAAACAGTAGGTGTTATTAAAAGCGTTTATTCTACAGGCTGTCTGTGGAATACTGTCTGCATAAACAATAAGTGATAAAAGTTTTTATTCTACAGGCTGTCTGTGGAATACTGTCTGCATAAAGAATAAGTGTTAAAAAAACTTTTATTCTACAGGCTGACTGGAATACTATCTGCATAAACGATAAGTTATAAACCTTTTATTCTACAGGCTGTCTGTGGAATACTGTC
Organism: Medauroidea extradentata; assembly: GCA_003012365.1. Classification (NCBI taxonomy): domain Eukaryota; kingdom Metazoa; phylum Arthropoda; class Insecta; order Phasmatodea; family Phasmatidae; genus Medauroidea; species Medauroidea extradentata. Next base: position 27,177 of record PNEQ01025660.1, read on the forward strand.
TGCATAAACAATAAGTGACAAAAGCTTTTATTATACAGGCTGTCTGTGGAATACTATCTGCATAAAGTATAAGTGTTAAAAACTTTTATTCTACAGGCTGTCTGTGGAATACTACTGTATCTGCATAAATGATAAGTGATATAAGCTTTTACTCGACAGGCTATCTGTGGAATACTGTCTGCATAAACGATAAGTGTTAAAAACTTTTATTCTGCAGGCTGTCTGTGGAATACTGTCTGCATAAACAATAAGGAATATGATATAATGCAGTACAATCTTGCATTGTACTAATTGCACTGTTTACTTAAAAGGTGGTGAGAGGTATACGAGGGTAGGCACAACTGGGAAACAAGGTTCAAGCAGAACTTTATTGAGGAAGACAGGGTCATGAATGGAAGCTTCAGAGATTGTAAAGAGAAGGGAGAAAAGGAAAAACATGGTTGTAAACAGAACTGTAAAAGAGTGGAATGAAAAAAACAGGTGGTTGTAAGGAAGGTACTTAGGAAGATGGTGAGTAAGCTAGTAATAGGCTGACTGAAATGCGAGGCCAAGGCCAATTAAAAGGAGAGAGACCCTGTCAGAGGACAGCAGACCAACTTCAGGAAGACTATTTTAATCTTATAACAGACTTATGAAATGTTATTCTTTACTTCCAACCCCACAATGAACCATGGTCCAAAGCATACTAAATTATGGTAATAGGCCTACTGTTCACTTATAAAAATATAATTGTAACTTTGACCATTGGAAATGATATACCTTGAACACACACATTCCGGAATTTTCAGTACTGCATAGTTACAGATTCAAAGAACTGCTAAAATCGTTGTCTAGTGCAGTTAAGAAGCTCGAAAATACACTGTTGTATCCCCCGCCTAAGTTTTTTCTCTCGTACAAAAATAAGATTGTAGCAAGCCCATTTTAATTACTGAAAAACTTAATTCGCTGGTAGAACTTTCTTCACATAAGCGGCATGCACTACAAGCACCATTCGTTTGAACCAAAACCATAAAAATATTTTTGCGATTTTCTGTTTATAGTAGTATTGTACACTTTAGTGCATCCTTCAGATATTATTGGGTATATTTCTGCACAAACATATTGGACAAGTCTTGTCAACAAAATACTTTCGTAACTAAACATCAGCGGTGATTTAAGCGAGACTTCCCTGAATTAATACGACAAACATACACTCAACATTAAAAATGTGATTTTACTGACATTTATATCACAGTAAAGTTATTTGTAAAACGCTACACTTTGGTTGGTTATGGTCGTTCTCTCTGCCAGTAAAATAATCAACAAACAGCACTGAACTCTGGGTAAAATCAGCGTTGCCTGCCTTCCGCGCGATGAAAAAGTTGAGATTGGCCCAATATTTTCAGCAAAGGGTACGCAGACAACCTGGAAAGAAAAATAAGTCTTCTGATTGGCCGAGAGCATTTTCCGCTCTGTCTGTTCGGCGTTGTCGGCGACTGTGTGAATCCAATCCCCCTTTAGCTTACTGAAGCCTTTATTCCAACCAACTCCTCAATTACTGCATTCCATTATAATTCCACACTTCACTTGTGCACGAGAGCTTTATTTTTACATGCAACCCTTGCATATCATAATGCTAAATACTATTATAATTTAGGCCAAAAGTTACATATTTTTATGTTTACAGAGTTTGCAACGTGGAAAGAAGTGATAGAAAAGGAGTCTAAAGCTAAATATGTTAAAATAAAGGCACTTCAGTTCAAGATAGCCATTTGAAGTCAACATACTTGCAATGTGGAATGATATATCTATAAAAAAAAATCCCCCATAAACTGCACACTTGCAGTTCAGTATCATTTTTCATTTAGGACACACATGGTCACACTGTCACAATATCCAAATATTAAATGAGGCGCTCGGGTGTAAAAAATGGTATCTGACATTTGTAAAATTTTAGGGAATCACATGTTCAATGTTTGAAAAAATATACAAACTTGAAACATCATTTTGCTTGTGTTTTTGCTTCATTTACTTTTTAATGAACATATAAACATTACGTTAGCCATTACAAAATACATACAACATTTTTTTTTACATGGT
>PNEQ01025661.1:0-21804 GCA_003012365.1 Medauroidea extradentata
TTGTTATTATTTCATTTATTATCTGTTTGTTCCTTGTTTTTTATTTGACCCGATTCCATCTTGGAATTTCATGTTGTGTTTGTATCTTGCTGACTAAGCATACTCTGCTTATTTTATGGTTTATTTTATTTGTTTAGTTTTTCTTTGACAGTCGTTCAATTTTGCAATGGAGTACGTCCAAGAAACTGAATCTAGTCATACTTGTATTTTCTACGTATGAATAATAAACATTTCTTATGAAACTATGCAGGTTTCTACTGACTGCACAATTTATCTCATACGCGCAAACATTAAGTGAAATATCCAGAGAGTTATAGACACTTCCCTTCGCTAGCGGTTACGCGCGGAAAGGTACGAATTGGCTGAAAATAGAAATTAGGCAGGGCTTTTTTGCTTGCTCACTTTATTCCGAATCACCTATAGTTCATACAGTCACGTTCTTGTTGAAGAAAATAAAACAATACTAACCACGAGACGTTTATTTCATACAAATAACAAATAATGCTTGATAAGATTTTATATTTCGTTATATTCCAGGATATTGTGTGATTAACAATTTTGTAAGAAAAACTTGATACAGATATTATTTTAGAGAAAGAACGTAGTTTAGCAAAGTGTTGTAGACTATATTTACATTAACTTGTAACTACGTAACGGTTTTTTCGACATGAATTTCATTTAAGGTTTACTATAAATAACTGATAGTTCTTTTGAAACATAGCAATTGATTTAAACCTTAAATTGAATTTTTTTAACCGACTTAAAAAAGGAGGTTGCTATCCAAGGTATCTAACTATGATCATGGTCGTTCTGGACTGACTTGAACAGCGAAGGGACAGCGTAACTCCTTAACGACAAACAGCACGAATGTGGACGGTAGGCTCCGGAACTCTGTAAAAAAAAATTCAAGAAAAAAATTTTAACAAAGTATTATCGACTTAAAATCAATCTACAAATGAACACAACTGCCGAAAGCGACACCTTAGTTACAAATAAATCTAAGTATACCTATTTACAAACGAAAACAGGGACTTTAAACGACACCACGAATATTAACCAATAAACACAGATGTCGTGTAAAATAAATCTAAATACCTTAAGGCGATTCTAAGCGTCAAGAAACCACAACAGAATACAATTATAAAAGAACTTGCATGGCATACAAGTGCACTGAAAATTTAGGTATCGGACGCAACTGTCAACGACGCTGCTCTCTCACGTCTGCCCGCTCTCGGGTCGCTCACTCAAGTTACTCCCCTCCCAGCCCCAACGTATACACCGCCACAGCACCGCGTACTGTTCAATTCCGCGCGGCTGCTGTCTTTGTGTCGATTAAGAAATGCTTAGTTGCAGTCAACGTTACATTTCATTCAATTAGATGTACGCTACTTCGTTACTCGTTTGTTAACCATGGTTGCCGCCGACTCCAAAAAAAAGTAATAATTGTAACTTATATTACTGTCCTAATAAATTGATTGTATTCTAAGTAGTCTAATGTAATGTAATTATTTTTTACTTTTTAGTGATTTTTTCAGAGTAGAATTTTTCTGAAGTCGGTGTTATTTTTTGTTAAAAATGTTTTATTACTCCCTTAATTTGTGGGACAGTATACTGAGTACCGATGATGTTAGATTTATTTAGTCCAACTAATAGAAAATAGAGTAAGTACTTCCAGAAAGCACTCTAGGTGATTTCCTGGAGGGGCTATTTAATACAAACCATGGCCGTTTCCTTCCTGTTACTGATTCTCTCTACTGTGTTTTTATCCCTGATCACCTTCTTCACGTTCCAGCAAGTGTCAAATAAGTCACGGGCCAGTGGACGACTTTAAAAGAGGCGGAGCTTCAGTCAGGTGTGGGAAACAATGCTTATCTCCATGGATACCGCAGCCGAACATAACCTTCATTTAGCTGTTTGGTTTCACATGTCCCGTATGAGATGTACGTCAAGAAAATTGATTATTTGTTTGGAATTTGCTGTTTTTTTCAGGTAAACATTATTATTTTGTATTTGCGTATCTTAACAATGAAATTGAAACTAATATTTTTTACCCTTGCGTGCAAATCTATGAATGCGCAACATTTTTGCTTTCTGCAATTACCAACTAACAAATCAGCATGTTTGTAGACAAGCTTTGTTTCCCACAGTACTTTTCCCCTGCGGTGACGTCAGGGGGCGTGTACTTCAAGTCGTCCATTGCGAAAGTGGCACGAACTTACAGTTGCTGGAATTCTAGCTTGAGGCCAAAAGAAAAAAGCGAATTTTTCTGGTCTCTAGCGATAAGGTTCAGCTTTCCACATTCGACGGTAACAGCATCGTTTTTATTCACTGCGCGCCAAACTGGCGTGCAGTGTTTTCGCATTACTATTGTTCCTACAATTTCATACGGAGAAAGTTTTTGGTAAAGTTCAACGCATGCTTCCAACGTTGTGTTTTACGAATCCGGGTAGTATTTTTCCAGTTACACCTGCAAAAAAAATGTTTTTAGCCATTTTAGGGGCCCCAAAACATGTTACTAATAAGCATGTTGCATTTTTAAAACGATAAAAGCCTAGTTTTAATCGAGTGTTCTTTTCGAAAGTAAACATATTGTGAATAATTGTAGCTGTTTCTCGCAGAAAATAGTAGTCGCGGCACGCTACAACACCGTTTATGCTTCAGGTGCATAAGTCTCAACTCGCAACTGGAATACGAAAATCCGAATAATCTCAGCGCGAGTCGCGGTGACTGGTATACGTGGAACTCGGCCAGTGCGCACCGAGGAAGTCTATGACGTGTACTTGAATAGGCAGTTACTACGGAGCTGAAAAATTGCCAATTCGTTCAGGCACAAGCCGAAATTAAAATAACTGTAAAATAATGTCACTTAGCGATTGGTCCTCCGCTAAGATGACACATCCTGGAAGGCACTGAGACAATAATAATGAAGTTTTCGAAATAATTGTGCAATGGAAAGACGGAGAGGAAGAAACGCCTTTTAACAAATAAAATAGTTAACGTGATTACATTTCGTCCTAGGATTAGACAAGCTTGCTGGTAAAAGATGCTCCTAGGTAGAAAACTACAATATATATATATATATATATATATATATATATATATATATATTAAAATGTGCACATTCACCACCATTCTGATTATATTAGTACTGTTATAGCATTGAAAGTACGTTCAAATTTTGTCAATACAGAAAAATGTAAAAATACATAACAGGAGACAGTATTTACAATTACATATTTTGAAGAGACTAAGCAATTGACAAAGAGATCATAAAACCAACAATAATAGTACAAAAGAACATGGAAACGGGAAACATTTGTAGACATAACTTGCATGACTGGATGTAGTTTTTTTTTTGGACACACTCCATTACAGTGCAAATGTCTGTCAAAGATAGGAAAACACAAATAAGCAGGGTATACATTAATCGATATATTTGAAGACAACATGTAACACCCGGCCAGATCATTCGTACAGCTTGGCACCGACCTGGAGCCACCACGAAGTTCTGATTTCTATAACCAGCTTCGGTATTCGTCTGTTCGCATGCTTTTGAAGGCTGTTGTAACGGTATCGTCCATTGACGTAACCAAGATTTATATACTAGGAAGGGGGGGGGGGTTGGCAGTTGCCTTGGTATATTACAAAGGAACAGTCGCCTCTCCCATGGAATCTTTACTCAATGCCACTCTCGGTGAAATTTGGATTTCAAGTTGTAATATAGTTCAGTCTTGCAGTTTTTTGTAACAAAAACATTAATCGTCCTATTGGTTAAAATACTATAAATATTGTTATAATTTTGCAAATGTTTTTGTTTCTAACAAGGGGGTTGGGGGGTTGGAACCCTTCACACACCCCTCACCACTTTTATGGTTACGCCAATGGAATGGGCTGGTGTGCGCTTCCCCGGCCCAAGGGCTACAAGACCTATGCTGACGGTCTATCTCTATATGTGACCAAATTGAACGGCGCAATATTGCAGTCCATAACATGCAATGACTTATACCAATTTTTTCCTCCCCCCCCCTGCTAAAGTACGCAATTCCCTATCTTTGCCTGCAATATGTTAGCGTTCAATTTGGTCTTGTAACAAAAGAGCAGCGTAACAATCTAGTTATTTTATAATGTCTTTACCCCGGTCGGCCATGCTGACGTCACAGGGGAAGAGGGAGCTGCTCATCATCGTGTCGTCCGGGAGAGGAAGTGGAGAGACGGGAAGGTAGCGTTTTGCCGTCGCGGTCGAGCGCTGTCTCGTTAACAATAACATTTTCTCTCAAATAAATTCGAACATTTATTTCTTATAGTTCCTAGTCTATAAAGACATTTTTACAGAAACGTGATAACTAGGGCACATGGCTAGTTGTTGCACTGAAGTATTCAGCTCGGGGCAGGTGATGGACAAATACACTCGTCAAGATGGAAGCGCCGCCTGTCATTCAAACCCTCCCCCGCGGCCACTGTGGCCGTCGGTTATACGGCCACCCTCCCCTGCCTTCTTTTTTTCCCATTCATGCCCGCACACGAAGTCACATTTCAACACACAGAGTTCACATATTTTCAACCGTTCCACGCAGTCAGTGAGAGATTGCTGATACTTTCGGAGAAAATATTTTATTTAGTTCACATATTTTCACCCATTCCACGCAGTCAGTGAGAGATTGCTGATACTTTCGGGGAAAATATTTTATTTAGTTCACATATTTTCACCCATTCCACGCAGTCAGTGAGAGATTGCTGATACTTTCGGAGAAAATATTTTATTTAGTTCACATATTTTCACCCATTCCACGCAGTCAGTGAGAGATTGCTGATACTTTCGGAGAAAATATTTTATTTAGTTCACATATTTTCACCCATTCCACGCAGTCAGTGAGAGATTGCTGATACTTTCGGAGAAAATATTTTATTTTTCAAAAACACACTATGTTGTACGCTCCAGTTTGTAAAAAAGTACAATTATTTAAGGCTACGGGTTCCTATTTATGCCGGGGCCGTGGTGAGCCCGAATGGTCAGACCTCTCACCTCCCACAAAGACGATCCGGGTTCGATTCCCGGCGGGGCCGGCCCCCAGATTTTCGCATGTGGGAATCGTGCCGAACGATGCCGTTGGTCGGCGCCCCTACATTCCGGCGCTTCTCCATATTCACCTCATGTCACCCCTCGATGTTAAGCGCTGACCAAAATCTCTTGACTCCTATTCATGCTGAATCTGCAAGTTAAAATATTTTGATCCTGAAAGGGAGAAGATATCGCAAAACAGTTACGTAGAATGTTGGAAATTGGTTGTACTATGCTGTCTAATTAAAAAAAACCATTTGTTTGTATGATTTTGGCTAGTTATCTACTTAAATAAATTTTCTCTAAGTCAATAATTAGTAGGGCCACGATTTTGTCGCGAAAAGATTTTTGCCCCACTTTGTTTCAGTGACTCGCGTACACATCGGCAGCTTTGCTTCATTGTTATTGGCAGTGTGTGTTTGTCCAAACACGTCTCTCATTTCACTGCACCAATCAGAATAAGATTATTGTGACTCCGTACATCTGTAATTTGCCAAGGCAAGCGAGAGTAAAACCATCCAATCACGGACGATGTAGCAGAGCTGCAGATGTGCACATGACGCATTGAAACCGAATGTTCCAAAAACTTTTCGCCATAAAAATTATAAAAACATACGTTTTGAAAAAAATTGGCTACATAGTACAAACAATTTATAATATTTCTATGTAACAAAATTGTGAAAACTGCTCCCTTTCAGATTTAAAAAAAAACTTACTAAAATAGTATAAAATGGGCCCCGGGGCCTTAACCCAGTGTAAAACTATGTAGTCTATATCGCAGTATTGCTTGAGTTACTCTTCTACAAAATTAATCTGACTTTAATGAGACACCCAAGGAGGTTCTCCTTGGGGACACCTGGCGAGATTATGCTTCCTTTGCTTTGCTAGCGTTCATCAGCACTGTGCTCGAAAATTAAAAGAAAACTAATTATGTTTACCACAGAAGTGGATGTGTTTACTCATATTACTTAAGGTTGCTCAAGTGCGTTTAACACTATAAATTTTATTTAATGTTACGAAATAGTATGAGCATTGTAGAAGAGACTTGTGAGTACCGTTTCTTTACGAAGCAATTTTAGCTCCCAAAATTTTTCTCGTGTCAAAGTCAAAATTCGCATGTTAAGCTGCCATGCAATTAGTTAAAACCAGCTGACTTATGTAAACAAAATCATTCAAAGTGAAATAACATGCAATGTGCTTACGTAGCCCGTTGCATATTATTTTACAGTGAATTATTTAATTTAAGCATGGCAATTGGTTTTCACCATTTACATGGCCGCACAACATGCAAATTTTGACTTTAACGCTCCGTTATGAGAAAACTATGCGAGTTCAATTTTTTTTAGTAACAGGAAGCTGTACTCACAGGTACCGTCTACTAAACTAACACTATTCCATGAAAAGATGATTTCAATGGACTTGAACACCCTTAAGTTCAGCCGGTTTGATTTGGACCACAAACAACTAGGCCTCTCGTCGGCAGCAAGGTCATTAGAGACGGTTACACACAAATGTACACAAGGACAGAAACTGATAGGGAAATCAGCCATGGCCATTGTTACGGAACCACACCGCTCAGCTGGAGGACTACGGTAAACCAGTGAAAACCAAAATCAGAATGGGCTGAGCCGAGAATCGAACCCCGGTCCTCCCGAATAAGAATCCAACGTTTTGCCATTGCACAACCTCACTAGATACGAAAATTTCGCGAATTTATTTTAAAACAAACTACTTTTCAAACTATCTAAAATTTCTTTGACATATGGGTTGGAAACAATAACTTTCCTGCCGATCTGTACATTATATCATTAAATATATTATACTGAAAGGAAAAAAACAACACACATTCCTACCAATTAGGTGCTCAGGTCAGTAGCCAATGATTTAACAGTTGGGGCATGAGTAAACACAGCACCGTATATTGTAGCCTGCAAGTCATTGAACATGCACAATTTTCTAGCCACTGCAAACAATGGATTTGGCAAGTACAGCGGGCGAGTCCGATATGGTGTGGATCACACTAGATGCCGCACTGTAATTTTAATCAATAAAAAAAGATTACACCAAAAACACTGCACGCCTCTCAATTGCGTTATGAATAGAGGCAATTTTATGCTTCTCGTCGGACGTGGTATTAGGGTCCTTATCATCACCCCCCGTTTCCACGCGTCAAACTTAGAAATTTGAAACTGAACACATTCATCTTAAGAGCCGACCAAAATCTCTTCATTTCACCTTACGTCTCGTCGACAATGTGGTCGTTTGAGACGATGACACGCAACATGACACAATTACAGGTACATGGAGAGTAGGCCTAATCGATCATGGGCTTTGTTAATAAACAATGCAAGCATTCGCCTGGAAAGATTTTAAGTAACCATAGGAAACCCGAATCAGTTTGATTTTCACGAGTGACCCTAGAGAAAAAGTATATAAACCTTATGGAAAGGAACTGGAAGTTTTTGCGAAAAGATTTTTTCCCCACTTTGTTTCAATTCTTTACGTGCACATCTGCAGCTCTACGTCATGGTTATTGGCTGTGCCAATCAGACCACGGATAACTGCGACACGGCACGTCTGTGATTTACGTATAGAACATCCAGACACTGTGAGTTAAGACATCCAATCATTGACCTCGAAGCAGAGCTGCAGGTGCGCGCGTAAGGCATTGAAACAAAGTGGAGCAGAAATATTTTCGCGTAAACTTCGTATCCCTACTTATGGCATCTTTATTTACTGAGCCTTATCTGACATTTGTAGGTGGTGTTAATTTTTACTACGGATGCGTACAGAAAGTAGTAACTTTGATTTTAAAGTGCCGTTGTACAATAAAAAGGGTATCAAAACTGTATTCATTACGGATATGTTGTATTTTAAAAATGAGAGTTTTTTTTGTCAATCGAGCAGACGTAGGCCGTGTATGGAAACCAGGCCTCGTGTAGAGGGAAGCTACACTGTAAAAAAACTTTCTATATATTTAGGTAGTAATTAACGTAAATACAAAATGGATCAGTTACCATACTTCCGCCATGTAAATATGCAAACTTTTACTGTTGAAATACAAGTGTGGTAACTTTAGTATACATTTTACTGTTTTATAAAAATACGTGAGGAGTGCTACCACGGATGTTTGAGAAAGAATTCTACAATAGCTACTTTATTTTTAATTGCTCCTATACGCACGTGTGGAAAATGTAGAAACTATTTTTTAGAGTGTAGCCAATCTCGAAGAGGCGGTGCGGTGGGTTCTCATTTCCGCGATGCTCCGGCGGCGAGTTTTGTGGTTCCTCGGTGTAGCTGGACGAGGAAGAGGCAGGAGGAGGGGAAGGAAGCAGCGGTGTTTGCCTCCCCGGAAGACGTTCCACCGGAAAGCTTCTAGCCACGTGCTAACATCTCCGGCACGAGTTAACAGGAGGGGTGAGGAAACCTTGTGCGAGGTAGCCCGGTAATAAAGACGAAAGACCTCGCCTGGAGATTTATTATTCCCAGCCGGGCGAGTGATGAATGGCCGGCTCGGGGCGAGGATTGACGGGGCAGAGGGCCACCGGAGGCTTTCGCCACCCCCACGTCACCCCCTCCAGCTCTCGGGTCCAGGGAAGCAAGGGTCAGCTTCCCAGTCACCTCCATTTTTCATCTCAGCCTCGTGCTGACGCGACTCAAGACGGCGACCCACCCCTCTCTCAGCTAGATCTGCCGACCATAACCTCCCTCTCGTACCCTGCTTCATATGCCCTTCCAACCGCATCCCATTGCTCTCTGTCCTCTTTACTTGTTGTGTTCAAGTGGTATAAAATCATTATTTTATATTTTGTTGAAGTAGTATTAGTTTTGTAGACTGTACTTGTGAGTACGGTTTTCTCCTGCGAAATAATTTTAGCTACCATAGTTTTCTCAAAATGGTGTGTCAATTTTAAAATTTGCACACTACGCTGTCACGCAAATAGTGAAAACCAATTAACTCACTTAAATGTAATACTTCACAGTGAAATAACGTACCATGGGCTACGTAACCTATAATTTATAAACATACAGCGTAATAATTTTAATACTTTTAAAAAATTGCAAAAGTACAGCATAAAAGTTAAAAACTCAGCTCATTTTTAAACATAACAGAAGTTCTTTGCGAGTTTTATGATTATACTGTCAATTTCATGAATTTTACAGTGAATTACTTCGTTCAAATTTTGCATGACAGCGTGACATGCTAATTTTGACGCACCATTATGCGAAAACTATGTAAGCAAAAATTGTTTCGTAATAGGAAACCATACTCACAAGTATTGTCTACAAAAATAATATTGTTTCGTAAAAATATTAAAATTTCATAAAACACATTTGAACACTCTTATGAGCACAGTAGACAGCGATATTCATATTTTTTTATTTCTACCAAATATAATTTTATTAATTAAATTTTTTTAAGATGTAAACTGCGATTAAATTTAGCTCTTATGAAATGTTATTATACATTTATCTATCTTAGTTTTTTCATAATAGCTTGTCAAAGTCAAAATTCGCACGTCATGGTTTTACGAACGACACTAAAGCCAACTGAATAATAATCAAACTAAAAAAGTTCCCATTGAATAACAATGTTGTAAGCTACAAGGTATCGTATAGGCTAGAGGGAGTGATCAATGTTAGCTAATTTTTTATTTAACGTCTTCTAACAGTAGCACACACTGTGCTGTATACGGAGACATGAGTATTTTGTGCATTTATTTCAGGTCAGGTTGAACATCATGAACGTATAGACCTACGTGTCTGTCCTTTCTGTGATATGACGACATCTGTTTTGACACACTTTTGAAGACTGCAAGCCAATAATAAATATGGAAATAAATCCGTGAAGCTCGCGCTATCCACTTGTACGGTTAGAAACCAATAGGTAGGGCCCGGTAGTTTTCGCGAAAAGATTTTTGCAGCACTTTATTTCAGTGCCTCACATGCTCACCTGTATCTCTGCTATGTGGTCAGTGATTGGGTGCCTTAACATACAACGTCTGGAGGTTAAACCCGCAAATCACAGACGTGTTGTGCCACAGTTATCCATGTACTGATTGGCATAGTCTAATGTATAATAACTCTGCACAAAAACACTATGCCAATAATCATGAAGTTGAGCTGCAGGTGTATACGTAACACACTGAAACAAAGTGGGGCAAAAATCTTTTCGCGAAAACTTCCGGGCCCTACCAATAGGTAATTGATTGACTGTGCCCAGTGCACATATAGGATTGAGAAGTCTAGGCTGTTTCCAGACGACTCCACAAAATACTCGTGCCTTTAGCTGTATGTAACACCCATGGGATGCACAACATGACCTCTAAGAATATGCAACGTTGAACTTTATTAAATCAGAACGGTTAAGTCAGTTACAGTTTAATTTTCTTCCCGTTATGTAGACAAACATGGTAGAAGATTCGTCGCAACATGCGCTATGAAAATTCTTGCATTTGGCACATTTTAATCAACAATGACTTTGTACCGGCATTAATGTTGTATATTGGTTGCGTTGTGTAATCACATCATTCGTGGATGACTTTCTTTCTGGTGTCTTCCTTTCTGAATGAATCAATGTGAATTCTAGCAGTGTCTGTCATTTATGACTCGTCTGGAAACAGTTAATCCAAGTCAATTAATCAGCGTGCTGTCATGTAAGGCCCATTTCCCATCGTATACATCGCGTGTATTAACAAAATTATTCGTTGCTGGTTCTTCTCAATTTACCACTGGACTACTTTCACAATTCCTTTTTAACTTTATTTCCGCATACTAACTTATTCCTGTCGGTCAACATATGCACAAATTATTAAAACTATTAAAAATGGGTTTCTGATAAACAATGTGCAGGATTATATAAAATTCATTTAATTATTAGTAAATTTTTATAAACTGACCCGTTTTATGGACGTAAGCCATTTTGAGCCATTGTCCGTATAAACGGTTCAGTTAATAATACTAACTCATTGCAGGAATCAATCAAATATCACATAGCAAATTTTTGACAGACTTAATCGCTTTGGTAGATATACGTCATCGTTACCGAACGTTGTTGAAATTGCTACCGAATGTTGTTGAATTGCAGGAAACCGACAATAATGTGAAGGGACCAAGCATGAGAAAATTAACAACAAAAATACGATAGAACGAAACCCAAGGAAGTCGGAAACGGCCGTAGTCAACAAATATACAAATAATTACGAAATAGGAATATTGGCAGCATATAGATTAAACGAAAAAACCTATAAAAACGAGAAAAAATAAAAATAAAGAAAACCGACAACGACCGAACAAGGTGGAAGGCAATGGTAACAGTGATGGATGAAAGACAACGAGTAGGCCTACAATAGAAATTATTGCGATTTAATAACATTCACTTTCTGTGGCAAAACACTTCATTTTGTGATATGCCCCTTTTGCATAAATCGTTCCAAGATCACATAGTCAATCTTTGTTATTGCAACCAGTTTTGCAAACTATTTCCGTGGGATATTAACTACACTAATTAAGATTTACGAAACAGTAAGAAAACACTTAAATGTTTAAAGTCTTTATATAGAATGTTGTCGTATAAGCTGTAATGTCACCGTTTTAGTAACTCATGAAAGAAATGCAATCAATATCTGCTAAGTAAATATTTCTATTGCCAGTAGAAGATGAATAAAACAGAGACGAGTGTTTCAAAAAGCTATCTAATGCACATTTCTCTTGCCTCTGTTTGCATCTTTTATTAACAGCCATCTGTAATACAGTTGTGGAAACTGTCGGCTTTTATAAAGGAAAGTACGCACAGACCGTCAGGAAAAAAAGCCTGCCAGATAGTGGGTTCTTAGCGAGAGGAGGGAAAAATAAATCTTGTTAGAAACAAGCAAACAAATAAACAATGAGGGTTCGAGAAAGCCAGATTGGAATGAAAAACTTTAGCAGGCGCCAGTCAAAAAGAATAACGAGTTTGAGCAGCCCTTGCAAATGGATTTACGTAAAAAAAATGTGGAATAAGATGAATTAGTATTTACTTCGAGGAAAGAAAAAAATCACTACAAAAATGCTGCTACCATGGTCGTTTTGCTCATATTTTATTCAATCCTACCAAGAACTAATTTATTTTAAGGAATAACGATAAATTGGGTTATAAAACAGATATAAAATTCATGCAAACACAGTACAAAAAAAGTGACGTAGATTTACTGAACAGTCAATTCGGACCAAACTTGTGATTTTTTGAAGATTACGAGATAACTTTAAACAAAATTAAAGAGAAAATAACAGCAAAGCAAATTAAATATTTAATAAGTTATTATTCATCAAACGTTTCTTCACTAGCTGAACTGACTTCATTACTCCAAAGTGTCAAAAATAATTTTTAATAGTAAACAAGAAAGGTCACTGGTTTTTTTATATGAATTCAACCCTGAGTATTATTGCAGCATGGCTATTTAATATTAAATTTTAAATAAATCAAAACTGACTATGCATTAACATTTAAGACTACGATCTGTATTTTTCCACTATTTTTATAATACTTATAATTTTAAACTGAAAGTACATAAATAGTCTATTGTAACACTGTCTACCAGATATGTTGAAAATATTTTTTCCTATAATTTTTTACAGACATAAAATTTTACGTGTTTTGCCCACTTAGTTAATGAACCAAAATTGCATTAGTTAAACAATAGCTATTACCCGAGTGTTCAGCCTTGCAGATATTTTTCGACATTCTAAACACTCTTTTTAACCTACCTAAGAGACAGTTTTAAAGTACCATGTTTAAAAAAAAAATTCTCGAAAATTTTGTTTAAATAACGAAAACAGCCTTAAATGAGCGGAGAGGTAGAAGTTCTCTGATGTGATGTAGACTCCCCAAATTTAGGTGAAAAAATGGGTAAAGATGTTTTTACCAAATTGTCTCAATGCCTAGTGCATATCCACAATTATACTTCAAAGTCAGTGGTTGGATGTTTTTAACACTAATGATGCATCTTGGGATACTATCAAAAAATCACAGAAGTCGTAGTAGCCTGTTCAAAAATAAAAATATACTTTTACAAATAAATTCTTGGGAAAGAAAATACCTAAATATTTTTGTAAAGATTACGAAAAGTACTGTACACATACAGGAAATGCTTGGAAATATAGCTACAAATACATCTGTATATTTACAAAATTAATTGTATGCTAAAAACAGGTTTAGCGTTATATACAAACAATTTTGTAAGTAAAATAATAATGTATGGTACGTTTTACAACAGTTGTTTAAATTTACACAAAAAATATTTTTGACGAGCAGTTTCCAAGAATACATAGGTTTTGCACAAGTATAAAATATTTTGTAAAATATTACAGGCTGCGGAAAGTTATTTCGTTACACATTTGAAACTCTGCTTATTCAAATGTATTCCTCAAGTCTCCATAAGTAATTGAAAAATTTAGACAATTTTAATTACCATTGACATTATTGTAGTGCCTGAACAATTATTGAGACACTATTTTACAAACTTATTTTGATAAAAAAGAACCTATTTTTTTACTGTTTACTTACTGTATGATTCGTTTATCCTGATTCAGGAAGGAATTTATTAAATTTCATCTGAACTGAGAAACATATAATTGTTTTACGAACCGTCATTCTGTTGAAACATGGACCACAGTCAGATTTGGTCGCCGTATAGTCTACTTGGCAGTTAAAACGTTCATAGTGATTTCGACGTGACTAATAGTTGTGTTATTTGTTAGTGCATTCTCAATTCTTACAAAATATCGTTTTGATCCTTCTACAGAATACAATTTTATTTCAGCAGAATGATATTGTTAATGGTTTGTTTCTACAACAATCAGATCTGCAATAAACTATTCCGTACAAAAAATAACACTATTCAGTCGGTCCTTTACGTTTGTGAAATATTATGATTTCATTTAATGACTGTTGAAATGGGAATAGGCCAAATAATTTAGTGGTATATTGTGTAAATTCACCATTGCAGTGTTTTGTCGCCCATAAATTCAAGAATGAAACAAACAAAAACAAACAGATTTAAGCTGTAGTAGGCCTATACACAAAATGAACATAAATAAAACATGAAAAATCACGTAAGGAATTATGTCAAAACACGAAAAACAAATATAAAAAATAACATAAAACTCAGTGAACAACAAATGACACCACAGATATTAAATTATACGCAGATAGTGTAACACACAATACAGGATGACACACTGGTGACGTCACCTATATAAGACTACATAGAGAAAAAAGTTTTGTACAGCTTACTATGTCAAATGTGACCAAGTAAAAGTTGGCATATACTGCGAACCAATGTATTTGATCTTACAAAAAATTTGTGGCCAGAACAATGTTATGAAACGGGTAAAATATTTACTTAATTATTCTAACAAAATTTATGTTAAAGCGTATATATGGTTGCCTACCCAGGGTGTGGCCATGCCTATAGAAATGTATGAGGTGATAACAGTGTACATGCAGTTACCTGTTTGGGTGTTACATCATAGCAACCCTCTGTTCAATAACTTATCCTGCCAAATAATTTGCGTGCTTCCCACAAAAAAAATTGTCACTAATTAAAAAGTTGTTACCACAAAATTTATTTTTATGTGTACCACAATATAATTTGGCAGGAACCAGCTACCACAAAATTTAATTTCAAGACTTGGTTGTTTAATCGTTCACTAATTCTATAGAGTAAGTAGTCAGTTTCATGCCAGAACTGGCAGAACGGGATGAGAGCAATGTTTCATTACATTTTTGTTACTACGTGACTAATATATTTTGAACTAATTGTAAACGTAGCGGGATAATACATTCGTTCGGATTACATGTTAGGTAGGCCTAATGGAAATGTGTCGGCATTCGCACACAACCAAGAGAGGTAAAACATGCTTGTATATCAAAAAGTTCTGAAAATGTAAAGAAAATTTATGAAAGAAAATAAGTCTACTAGGGAGTTTTTGATGTTCGATACAATGTGGTAGTATTTGAATGTAGTCTAAGATAACAATCATACAATAATCACCTAACATGACCTACAAAGTGAGCCTAAGAGAAGTTAAAAAATCACATGATCATGTTGGAAAAAGTTATAAAGTAACGAACTGTCGTAAAAGTAAGGTATATTTATATCATAATTTTAATTGTGTAAGCGTAGTATAGTTTAAAGTATTATCTTTTGCGTTTCCGTTGCTTAAAGACTTCAATAAATGTAGCACACTTATGTGGCACCGAAAGCTGATTGTTTTGAAATACTGGCCTAAATCATTTGTGAGTAACAGCAGGCACACGTCAAACAACATTATTTAGGGTCGGAAAAAATACGCAGTTTTTTTTCTAAAAGGGATTCACAGGCGCTTTGTAAAACAAACACACGCGTAGGTTTGCAGTAACTTTTAAAATGGGGGCAATGACAGATGAAAGAAAGGCGCATCTACACGGCCGTAAAAACTCCGTCAGAAAACAAAAACGCAACACAGAGGCGTCCTTTCAAATTTCATCCAAGTAAACACTCGCGACACACATGTTCGCGGCAATCGTGTCATTGTCATCGGCAGAGTGGAACAATGAATGAGAGTGGGGGAAAGGTGAGTGAATAAGGTGATGGGTGGGGGTGGGGGTTGAAACGTAGCGTATGAACCGTGCTTCAACATTTAACAAAAGAATGACGATGCAGCTGCGAGTCGGCTGCACACACCGGACGGGAACGAAACAAATCACATGAAACAATGCATCGTGACGTTTGTAAACACGTGCAAACAGTAGTCTCAACAATTGAAAGCACACGAAATTAACATCAGCAATATAATCGTAGCTTCCAACATCAGATAAATGTCTAGTGGTAGACAATATATTTTTTTTGGAACATTATTAGCACAACAGGATGTCCAGACGAATAATAAGCCTGGGCTAAATTATAGACGAATATATTAGTGGCGAAATGTTGTCCGACGACATTTTACATGAACAATGTGGCAACGTAGCACAGTAGTTAGTCCCCTCCACGGTCTATGACGGAAGAGTTCTTGACACTGAAGAATAAAATGTGACTCTTTTTTTGTCACCGAGCGCTAGTAGTGGAAGATTTGTCTTGTCGTGTATTTAACTTAGCTTAAAATGTGAAGTTGTTACCGGAATTTTGTGTATTATACAGGCGAAAATAAATTAGAAATGTAAGTTTGTATTGGAACACATTTTTTCCAACCAGAAAATTTAGTTTTCAATCTTTTTACATGTAGACACACATTGCAGCTATTATAAAATTATGTACAGTAGGAAATAATAAATTTTGTTCAAATTTGTTTTCTGAAACAATATTACATAGTGTATTTTTTTTTTCAGATAACTTATATAAACAGTTCCACACACATGCCAATGCATTTATGGACACGAAACTTATACCTATTACAACAGCTTACGATATTAACATAATTTTATATAAATATTATAAAAAATTGTAACGCCGCCAGATGTAAACACGACAAATCTTCCACCAAATTACTACTAGCGCTCGGCGACAAAAAGGTAGTCACTTTCTCTTGCTGGAGAGCATACGCAATGTCAACCCTCTTGCGCTCTATATGTGTCCTATTTAAGTTAATCTTCTGAACTATTAAAATCCCGAGCAGTCCAAACATGATGATACCTCGACCTAACACACATAAAATAATACCTGGATGCGGTGTGCAAGAGGGGACTTTTTTCTTACAGTGTTGCCACATTGTACACATACAATGTCGTCATGCAATATTTTGCCACTTATATTTTCGTCTCCAATTTAGCCCAAGATTCACGCGGTGTGTTTGTTAGAGTTCCATTTACCTGCTTTCTATGGGAAGAAAATGTCCCGTGTTGGACCTGGATACTCGAATGTCGCCTACAACAGCACTTGAAACTCTTGATTGGAGAACACTAATTCTACATGCACCCAAATAGCTATAATTAAGCTAAACTTAACCGGTTTTGTGAACATACGCCATTGCGAGGGAAAGTACTCCACAGTAAAAAAAAAATAAAAAATAAAAAAAGAATAATAGCCATTATTAGTAGTTGTCAACAATCAGAAAATTCCGGAAAAGGTACAATCGTGTCCCAAACATAGGCTGATACAGAGAAGGAAGGGAGGGCATAGGAGCCCTGGCCCCTCCCGAGACTGCTCAAAAAATATAAAACAAAATAAGTGCTAACTAAATCACTGAAAAGATTACGTCATACTTTTCCTAGAGCTTTATAAAACACAACACAACATTAACAACACAATAATTTGTTGCGACGATATGAAACATGAAACGCAACTTATTTTAAATCAACACAAAGGTTTTCACTGTGAAAGCTTAACCGAACTTTGAAAATACCACAATTCCTTAAACGATACAATACAATTTTTACTGTGAACTCCATTAATACCATAATTTTGCACCCTAAAATCCAATTTTTCGGGGGAAAGGTCTTGTTTTTGTCTTGGGGTGGGGGTATAGCTATTTTTTAAGGTATAGCCCCCTCCAGGATCCATAGTTGAATACGCCCCTGATCCTGAAAGATGCAACGAAAACCAAAGTTAAAAATAGAACAGTAACGACACAAATTAATACCGGAATGGAGTAAAACTTCGTATAAACAAAGGTGGACTAAAAAATGAAACGAAAGGAGAAAATATAAACAAAAGAGTGTATGAAAAAGAAGGCAGAACTGGATGAGGAAAAGGATGACATTAAAAATGACAAGATATACGAATAGTCTGTCTGCTGGAGTTCATCAGTCCGTGTATGTATCTAAAGACAAGAGGAACATATCTTGGTTCCCAATGCGTGGTGTTTTTTGTCAAATCAAGCTTACTACTTTTCGTCTGTGTTTTGTAACTTGTATCGTCTGTGTTCAATGCCTCACCTTGGTGACGACCACGGAGGAGTAACCCCTCAGCTTCCTGCTTCGCACCCTCGCAGTGCTCCCGCCTAGAAACGCCCACTTAATTTTCCAACCAATCACAGCTTCTATGGGAGGCTGACAAGCCAAACCCGTCGTTCTTCCATACCTATTTAATATTTCTCCTGGAAATTGTCACAAATTTACATCCAGGAAAATCTGAAGTGAATTACAAAATTTGGACCACTTATGCTCTATAATAAACAAATTAATATTAAATTACACAGCGTGAAAAAAAGGGGGGCGGGGTAGGTGTAGCCACGCTTCTACGCTGACATAGTTCATGTCCTCCGAACTCTGTCACACGCTAAACTCAAGGCCGAAGGCTAGTCCTCAGCCTTCCTTACAACGTTCCCCGGGCCGCGGTGGCCGAATGTTCAACCATTCGCCTCTCACCAAGGCGATCCGGGTTCGATTCCCGGCGGGGTCGGGCCCCGAATTTTCGTGCCGGACGATGCCGCTGGTTGGCGGGTTTTCACGTGGATCTCCGTTTCACCCACTCCTTCACTCCTGCGCTGCTCCTATACTCACTTCATGTCATCCCTCACCAGCGCTAAAGACCCCTATGTTAAGCGCTGACCAAATTCTCTCACTCACTCCAACATTCCCTTCCCTAATGTGTTAAGGGTTAGGGATGTTAAAGTGCGTTTATATCGAAGTGTTATGTTTTTACAAAGCAGTATTAGTTTTGTAGACAATAGTTGTGAGTTCAGTTACGTATTACGAAACAATTTTAGCTAGCATAGTTTTCTCATAAATATTCGTCAAAGTAAAAAAATTGCATGTTACGTTGCAATGCAAATAGTGAAAATCAGTTGACTTACTTAAACGGAATATTTCACTGTCATATAATAGGCATGAGCTATGTAACCAAATATCATGAAAACTCGCAGAGAAGCAATGAACAACATTGTATTTTTAAGAAAATTGTTGAATTTTATTTTTAGTACTTTGCGATTTTTTTAAGATTTAAAATTACTTTGTGAGTCTATAAATGTTAAGTTACATAGCCCATGGAATGTTATTTCACTGTGAATTATTTCATTTAAGTAAGTCAGTTATTTTACACGAATTTAATCGGAGGGTAACATGCAAATTTTAACTTTGACGCACTGTTATAAGAAACCTATGCGAGCTAAAATTGTTTAGAAATAGAAATTTATACTTACAAGTACCGTATACAAAACTAACACTATTTCGTGAAAATATAAAATAAAAATTTTATACCGCCTGACACTATTCAATAACCCTGTCACCTATCGCCAACATTCAAAACTACATAAAATATAGTAAATACCAAACAAACAAATCTAGTCAATTCACATTGGACAATTAACCCTGACTACAGTGCAATTTCAACAAACTTCACATACAAATATATATATGTTACTATCCTACTTTAATCCGTATAGTTAGGCCTATCACTTGAATGCAAACGGTCAATTATAAGTGATAGGGCCTACTTTGATTTTATGGACTCATAATTGAAGACCTCGGGAGTAAATAATTATAATCCACATTGTAAGACAGCCTACGTAAAAAAATCCTATCCGTAAATTTCCAAGAAATACTTATTTACGAAATACGTGGGTTGTATATTTTATACTACATAATGAAAGATACATTCATGTAACACTTTTGTCCAGATTTGACGTAATTTATTACACCAAAGCTGAAAACTAAATGAATGATGGTTATCATTATTTACTCCCGAGGTCTTCAATTTTAGGAAGAGAGTATTTTACCAATAACAACATTATCAGGCTAATGTGGTTATATGTATTATTTTTGAATGTTTATCATTTTCTAGAATTAATCTTATTGATAGTTTGACTTGTACTATTAGTAAAAATAGTCCTATTAATCAACTCCTTGCCGTTAATGTAGGTCAATGCCATGGTTTATTCCCTGCGCTGTCTCAACCGTATAATATTGTGCGTATGACCTGTGTGCGAGGCGTGACGAAACGCTATACAATACGAAAAATGCGTGCATTAAAGTTTTTGTTTAACGCAAGGCACGTTTTTGTGTTAATAGTGATTAGAGAATTAACAACCCATCTTAAAAAATCTGCACAGGAATCGTGCCATGTAAAATTCATTAAAAATAAGGTTGGCAACCTCGATTATTTGTACTTTTACATACCACCTCATAACGGGTTCTGTATTCTGGCTGTTGGGAAACTTGCCAGAAATATTTCGGCAGGTGAATCCTTCTGGAAAATAGTGACACGTATTGCAACTTACAGCCTATACACTTAAAATATATATATTTTTTCGCAATATATCGAAAAAACTTTGAATAACTCCCCGATGTTATGAACAATGTTTCGAGTTACTGGGACGTACACCTATCGAAAAAAAAAAAGCAGCGCCAAAACTGTCCGCCCATATGCAAAACTTAATGGTGATCACCCTCTAATTACATAAAAAATTTCACCAACATGCGATAGATCCATTTGTTGCGATTTTCTTTCTCAGAACGCCATGACGAAGTGTAAAGAAGGTGCTCATGGTGTAAGTGACCGGTATCTACGTTTCCTTTTATAAAAAATGCACACACAGAAGTCACCAGCTCACAAGTTAGTAGCCACAAAGTCACTAGGCCTATAGTCACTAGCGCTAAAAACACTAGTCCTTAAGTTAATAGGTCACTATCCCCTAGTGGCATCAGCCCCTAAAGTCATTTTCCTTAAAGTCAGTAGCCCTAAACTGATTTTGAGACTAGCAAATTTAAGGCTAGTGACGGGCACCTGGATATGTCAACGGTGACGGAATATGCATGCGGTACCTCATAGTTGAGCTAAACTACAAGATGCACTGCATACAGACTGTCCAAAGTTTTAATATCCAGGGTGATGTTTCGAACACCCTGTATTTTGGTGGGTGCGAGCGCCTCGAGGATCGGTATGTAAAAGAGCAGCATGCACTCCGTCTATACGTCTCGCATCGACTTCCCTCAAGATGCGGCAGCCTCCGGGGTTCCACGCGACACAAACACGAAGGAGAAAACAAACACGGACGCGAAGCAGGGGGATGAAGAAAAACACGTGCGAGTGTGTGTGGGCGGAGGGTAGAACAGGGAGGGGTGAGTCACGAGAAAGGGAGATAAGGGAAGGTGGATGAAAAAGTCGAAATTTGTTCCGGTTGAGGAATTTCAGTGATGGCGGTTGGTGAGCGATGCTCTCTTTTTTTTCGCCAACCCCCTTCCCCTTTGCCAACGTAAAAACCATTCCTTTCCCGCCGGCACAAAAGTGGTGAGAGACCTGTATGTCTGTACCGAGTCCTGGGACGCCCCACAACTTCCCTGTTAGAAGATAACCCCACGGTTGACGGGGCACAAGCGCTCGCTTTGCATGTCTTGGGCGAGGCTTGGCTGAAGTCGTTGCTCGTCCCTGCGGTGTCAGGCGGATCTAACGATAATCCTTTCAGCGGTCACGCGATAAAAAGTCGGCACAGTGGGGATGGCATGTAGGACGCGGCCAAGTCGACTCCCTCAGGGGTGACAAATACTGAGGACCGTCCGTCGTGAAGTCATAATGTCGCTGTGTGGGAACTCGCTAAAAATAAGTTTCCTATAAAATCATATTTACGGGTGTATTGATCAGCGCCGGAATGAGGAGGTGGGGGAAACAGGAGATCACCGAGAAAAACACGCCGTCCGGCACGATTCCCACATGCGAAAATCCGGGGACCGACCTCGCCGGACATTGATCCCGGATCGCCTTGGTATGAGCCTTATACATGTAAATAACTTACCTAGGAACACTGTTTTTTTTCTACAGGAGACGAAAAAAAAGATCATCAATAGACGC
>PNEQ01025662.1:0-29254 GCA_003012365.1 Medauroidea extradentata
ACTCACCTGGCCAGGGCTCGTCCCTGCGCATGCGCCAGTGGAGAGGGAAAAAGAGGAGAGGGAAGCCACAGAGGTAGGAACAAAACAGAACTATTACAAGGAGAACCTACAAGAATTACACCTCGAGCTGACGACAAGTCCAAGTAATCGCCGCTGCGCGCCACCATCGCCCTATCCAACAGGCACCACCGGTGCAATTCAAAACTGTTTGTTTATGTGCATCATAATTTAGCTATAAAATGAAAATACATGTCAAATAATGCATTCATGTTGTATATACCACCAATTTGAAATCACATAAAATAAATACAATTATGCAAAGAAACATAGGCCAACTAGTAATATAGTGTTAAAACACTCATGTGCCCAGCTGAAAAGGAAAATAATTTTTAAAACGGCACAAGATATTACTTTAGTTAGCCATTGTTGGTATATTTCATTTGATACAGCATGCATGTAAATAAATTTTAATTTGTTCTTACAACATGTGGGCATTCAATGACTAGTAACATATTTCAATTAGTTCCTTTCACTTGCTTGAACGCATGCTAGCCAATTTAAGCACACTTGGCAATAAAAACAGTAAATTATAAGAATAGTTTTTAACAGACAGTGTTAACAGTTACGTGTTACATTAGGGCCTCGTAGTTTTCATTACTTTTTTTTATTATTATTTTTATTATTTTTATTTTTTTAATATTCCAACAGTATTTTTATCCCATCGTATTGTTAATACTAAATATGTCACTGTGGAGACAACAAACGGTCGAACCTAAATATAATCTCAAAACAGTAAGAAAACATTACATTATAGCACTGCAAGAAATTATCTAATGAAAGAAACATCAATTACAGGGCTAAAAAAATTATGTCTTATGCACAGCAAAATAGTATTGATATGTCTTTCTGTAAAAAATTGAAAATTTTTAAGCCAATAACAGTGTTAAACAGTCCAGTATATATTTTACTTAGGAGCCTTGCTGGCATTTAGGCAACTGATGATTGGGAGGGTTTGGTTACGTTTAGGTTACCTATGTTTAAATTAAATCTGGCACAGAACATATATACATGGAATATTTTAGGTTCCGGAACTACAGTAGCATCTCCAACTTTATGCTTTCGGCTTTCATACCGTACCCTTACAAATGACACAAACAGCAATATATAATTCTCGCATTTCCTCCACGACTAGTGTTTTAGTATCAACATCTTTAACCTGTATGGGAAATTATTACAGGATGCAACGTGATATAATACTGCTTATAATAATAATAAAACCACCACCACCAATACTATATTGTATAACTTTCCGCAATTTCCATCACTTTTCATGACTTCGCTTACTATATTCTGCATTCCCAGACTTTCCTATGACTGTCTACTTTTTCTATACTAGTGGCAACCGTTATAAGTAACACAATTTCTACACAAAGCAAATTTTATGAGTTTCTAGCTGTAACAACAACCTTCTTGTAATATAAGTTATTTTTTCAATTAAGTATCTTATACTATAAGCTTTCCAAGCTTATGAAACAGAGCCCTTACTTAAATACATTCATCACTAGCACCCTATTATAGAAACCCGAGAATTAAAGAACATGCTTACGATTAAATAGCCAAAAAGGTATTTGTCAAGGCAATACAGTAAACGTATGCATGCGGTACTTACAAAGGCTAAACAATAAATAAAATTACTTAACTGGCATCATGTTAAATTGCTGCAGGGGAAAAAGTTACTACGTACTACTATTAAACATCTCGCTTAGGTTCGTCATCAATACCAACATTCGGTTCATCACTTCTGTATTTTGCCGTAGAAGTTCAGTTTGAGCTGCTGCATTTGCAGCCACCATGACTGCTGCTTCAGCCTGTTGCTGGGCTGCACCAGCCAGTATCTGCAAATAAATACAGCAGTATCGGTCGTAAGAAGCACCTGAATTACTTATATTAAACCCGTAAATACTCTATTTTCCCTGTTTCCCATTAATTTCCCTGTGTTAGCAATGCATCACATTCCTATACTTTAACCCTGCAACACATTTTCTGTGCAATGCATTTCATACTTGCTTCCCCTGATATATTCTTAATTTTTAGATGAAAATATTTCATATTTTGCCCTACTATTAAAAATTACAATAACTGTTGATACTGTAGAAGAATAGAGTAGTAACAATAATGAGACAGCAGTAAATTGAAACTACATACCGAACATACGTAACTAGGTTTAAAAAACCAGAAGAGTACTTTCAGTAATGTTAAGCTGTATAAATCACGCCTCTTTGGCAATGTCTGCTACGAAGTTATAGTAACCAAAAAATTAAAAGTACTAAATTACTGGTTACAGACGAATTTTTTAGAATTGTTTGTGCTAAAATACTACTTATATGCTGAAATCAAAAATTACATTTTTACTAAACCATGTTACACTTCCCTATAATTTACAATATCTTCCATTTGCCCCTTAACAAGTGTGCTTTATAAGTAGTATTGCATTAAGAGAATACAGCATATCTTTGATTTTGCAAGCATATAGAACATGTCATAGAATTGAAACCATAGAGTGAGCACTAACATCCATACACGACACCTGTCGTTCTTGGAGCTCTGCAAATTGCTGCCTTGCATATGCTAGCTGCAGAGCTAAACGCTCCCGTGCTGTTGGATTTCATGTAATCACAAACCCTGCTTACATTGTGTTCAAACACTGCTTGCTGAAATACAGTATAAATAGTAAAAATGTTGGTACTACAAACATACAGCAAATAATTACATTGGCTGCATTGCATTAAATTACACCACTGTCTCAATTGTTACAAGTAGGCCTAACAATTGTATTAAGGTATTACGAAATGTCGTAAACAAATTAAATTTAACGGACATTGGCAATTTGAGGAATTGTAGAATCTTTGTTGCTAGAATACTTACTGAAAAGGTTCCAAAAAGGAAATGCACTTCACTGTAATAAAAGTATACAGGCCTAATACTAGTGTTGTCTAAATTCTTTGGAATAGTTAATTTTAAAAACAAATTATAAATTAATAAAATCTGCAGCAACAATGTGAAAAAGGAAGTGCAAACTGAGTGTACTGCTTGATGAGCATATCTCCTTTCCCTCATTTTATTTTATTACAAGAATTAATAGAAAAAATTAACAAACTACGTGGTCGGGCAACAACCAGAACAACAACGCAACGCAAAGTTGGTTGGTTTTGGCATCACGAGTTCAAAATATCTTACAGAAGATAAATCCATTTTAATAAATCAATTAGCATTTTATAACTTGATGCCTAAATCACGTAAAAATGCACTACTTAAAATTAATTTTGTGACACTTTTATTTCAAAATTTTGGTCCGAGTACAAATTTATAAACAGTAAAACCCCATTTATTTCCACCATATGATTTTATATTTTCCAGTACTTTACACCACTTTTCTTTGGTACCACTGACTACTTTGACAGTCTACCTCCTTACAATTTGTAATAATACCAAGAGAGAAGTACATAAAGGGGTTTCTCTGTATCTGTAAAAGATTTTGTAGTGTTCCCGTGAAAAGCTACTGCAGCAAATGCATCACTGTAATGATGACATACTAGAGGTAACAAATTTTTGTTCAAAAAAAAATCAAAGGATTCTTATTTTATGTAATACATTATAGTATTGAAATGCCTCCTACCAATAAAGAAATCTATTTTGTACTTGGTCAATACATTTTCCTATCAGGAACTACTGGGAATGACCTTGGTGCCAATGGCTATTCTAAAACATGTAGCGATAGATACACAAGTACTCACAGATTCATATGTGAAGGTAGAACACAAAACACAGATGGATAACACAATTCTCGCGTGGTTGTGAAGTTTTGCTGGCCAAGGTAACTGCCTTGGTTGGCAAATGATCACACACCAAACAGCACAAAAAATGTGTTGTCCAATTAATTATAATTTGTGTTCTCCAACCTTAAAGTACTATTCTCCAAGTACTTGTGTACCTGTGTCTTAGGACCGGTTTCTCAATGTATCATTAAAGCCTTGGTTGTCTAATGCTATTTATATATATATATATATATATATATATATATATATATATATATATATAACCTGGTGATTAAAACTTAAGTATTTCTGCACGTACTTTAATCTTATAATTAGCTAAGTATCAGTTGAGGTAAATGTGGCAACCATTCAATGACGTATCAACTTGTGATTGGCTGCAGTGAAGCGTTTTATTTGCTTCTTTATTGTGCTGGTTAGCGGTATTTGTTTTCATTTATTGGAAGAAAATAAGCGGCCTCGTGCTGAAAATGTTTCTGTCGAAACAGAAATGCTAATTTATCTTGCTGAAAAACAAGCCCGTATCATGAAATTAAAAAAAAAAAAAAAAAACTGGCTCCATAACTTGAAACTAGATAGAAGATGTATGGAAGAAAACCTAAGTAGAATTTAATCCATCCAGGAACCTATATGTGTAACATAACCTACAACATTATGAAGCAATAACATAACATACAATAGGTATTATACAAAAGTACCTAACACATGTAATGTAATCTACAAATTTATATTAAGAACTTTTCAATACAGATTCCCGGAGCATCGTATGTATTATTTTCCCCGAAGAAATAAAAATATATATTTAAATACCATTACCCAAGATATGTAGTACAGTACAATGTACAATTGCAAAATAGTGCGTGGAAGTATAGAAAATTCACACAAAAGCATGCGACATAACCCCCAAAAGTTTTCTCATAACCTTTAAAAGAATATTACTTAGCCGAACGTACTAAAGTATATGGGAAGTGAATAAAGCATGCAATAAACTAGTACATACATGTCTGTGGTCACTTCCAGCTGTCCTTCAATGTTTTCTAGTAGTAATGTAAAAGTATTGTTGTATAGGCGAAATTTCATAACAAATGCATGGTCGTCTATTTACATGTGATCTGGGCGTCCTCGAAACAGTCTTGGCCTGTTTATGATATCTACTATCTCTCCTTCATATTCACACAATAAATTTTAATTATCTGCCATCATAACCTAACAAATTGTCACTGCTTATAATCTTCTTTGTTTTAAAAGTCCTGCTTAACTCCATAAACAACACTTCTTCTTATGATTAAGATAACCAATGGTTACCGACAGCTAACCCATTGATTAATCTTAATCAGTACTTGAGAAACACATATTGCTGCTAACCAGTGGTTGAATTTTAATCGGATGATAATTGGAAGAAAATCAGACATTGAGAAACCGGACCTGAGTCTAACAGCCGTTTCCCACCTTCCCTTGGTTTTTACAGTTTTCATTCAGGGATGTGAGACTGTATTAATAACTGTAAGCCATTGTTTCACTCTTAATCAAGGAATATTGGAAACTGTACTACTGGATTACTGATTACATATACCATTGTTTAAGGAATTAATACTACATTAATGCCTTAAGTGATTTCATTCATACTCGTAAGCAAGAATGGTTAAATTCATCCCGTACGTACATTTCTCGTCAGGCATAATAATATTTTGAAGTAAATAAGTTCGTAGGCTTTCACGGCCGTTGTCTACACGGTTTAGGCTTCTGGGTTCTACCCAGAAGTCTAGAGCCTGAAGATTTTGAAGTGTTTTTTTTAAATAACAAATGTTATCAACGTTTCGAATTGTGGTTGTTCTTCTTAAATAATACGGTTCAAGTGTAATACGAAAACATGTCCACATGGTATTCTTACCAGCACTGTTAGATTTGGTGGGTGAGAGTTGGTTGGATATGTGTAAGTAATTTTAAACATATTTTTGGAGGGTTAGTTTTGGAATGAAGTAATGGTTGTCCTAATTTTCCAGCAGGGCGAGGATAGAAGGAGGCCTAGCAACTACAGACCATCGAGTCTTTCAGCAAATACTGAGAAGGTATAAGAGGGACTGGCGTTGCAGTATATAGTGCAGGTTATGAGCGATAGGAACTAGTTGCAGGATTATCAACATTGGTTTATAGAGGGATATTCATGTGAGACACAACTGGCTCGGCTTATAGAGGACTTGGTACATGCAGTTGATGAGGGGAAGCAAGTGTGTGCCTACTTCATTGACTTTGAGGAAACATTTCATAAGTTGTAACACAGAGTGTTATAGAGGAAAGTTTACTATTTACAGGTAGAAATAATTGTGTGAGATGAAATGGAGATAGATGGAAACAGATGGTATACGTAGTAGAGTTCTTGTCACAAGAGAAATAGGTTAAATTCTAGGTGCCACAGGAAAACATGCTGGTTCGCTTGTTTATGAGTGAGAGCGATGTTGGTCAGCGCTGGTGTGGGATGACTTGAGGTGAGCATGAAGCAGCGTTGGAATGAATGGGCGGGGAAACGGGAGATCCCCGATAAAACCAGCCGACCGACAGTAACATCCGGCACGATTCCCACATGCAAAAAATTCGGGACCGACACTGTTGGGAATCGAACCGGGATCGCCCTGGTGGATGGCGAGAGGTCTGACTGATCGACCACTGCTGCCCCTTGGCAGTGGGGACATGAGATTAATTGTTGTCACAATATTTTTATTTAAAATGGTGACCGCATGAATTATTAAAAATGAAAAAAAAATTAACAAAACTTTATAAAAATATTATTGGATAAACTTATTTGCAGGGCAGCTGAGCATATCAAAGTTATGAAAATGCCAAGACAATCACAAAACAATCATGCATTGTTTATACTAGTAGTTCACATCTCCCAAATGAGAAACTTATGAATCAAGAAAACAAAATTGTATAAGAAAAAATTAATTTTTTAAATGATCGATGACCTACATATCACTAGAATCTAATCACAGTATTATGTAACTATCTATAACAATTTGCACATACAGATTAGTTGAGAAGCAAATACACATATCCTGCTAACTACTATGTCAGTTTAAGTTTCCTATTTAAACTGTATAAAATCTTAGGCAAAAATTAATTTTAATTTACAATACTATAATTATATGTTTAATTGGTATTAGATGTGAGTGAGAGATTTTGGTCAGCACTTAACATTGAGGTATTTAGCGCTGGTGAGGGGGGATATGATGCAAGTATGGAGTAGCATCGGAATGAATGGACAGGGGAAATGGGAGGTCCCTCAGACCTTAGGAAATTCCTCCATTTGTGTCAATGCAAGTAAGTCCATCAAGTGTAAATGTTAATTCAAACGTACTAATACATTATTGTTCAAGTAACGACCCTAAAATTATTCACACTGGTTTCCTTGAAATAACCTGCATTGATAGCAAATCAAGAAAAAAAAGTATTAAATAAATGACACAAACATTATACTAATAAGTATTCTCCGAAATACTACTGCAATTATATAAAGGATGACAAGCCCACCTGAACATTTACTGAAAAGTACTGTTTTCTGTTAAGAAACGTTTCAGCTGTGGGGCCACCAGGGTTGTCGATTCTTATATGTGTGCAGTCCACACATCCTGTCACACCTGGAAACTGGGCAATGGCGTAAAATTTCTTCCATACCTCGTTTCAACAAGTGTTGACGGAAATTTTATAAACTCGTCAAGGCAGCTTTCATGCTCTGATGATATGCAACTAACAGCCTTTGACACTGAAGACTGTGATACACCAAAAAGATCTGCACAGACTATCTAAAATCAAATGCATTTATCATGATTCATTGCAAGAAAATTATTCAAAATACAACAAAATATACAACGATAAATGTTATGCTACTATTAAGTAAGGTTAAGTACTCTACACTTATGTATCGTAACAAAAAATGGAAAAGCTAACAAAAACCGTTAAATTACGAGGTTATAAAACAACAAATTTCTATGTGTATGACTGCTTATAATGTCTATAGAAACATTTTTAAATAATAAACTATACCTCTAAAATGAAAATTTTGCCAGTAAATTATGAGTAATAACTCTTGTTATTTACCTTAATAAAATTCTTTTTACTGTAATGAAATATATTTTGGTAATAATTTCATCTGTTCTGTTCGTGTTGGAAAAAGTTTCCCAAATATTATATATACAGTCAATGAGGTCTACCTCACAACAACAGATATAAGTTGTACACTTGCAATTGGGCTAACGCCCCACAACACCATTTCTCCAGTCCCTTCCTAAATCTTCCAACCCCCATCAGTCATCAACTTTTCCCTTTTCACCATTCTCACTAGCTATCACTTTCAACCCCTCTCCTCCACACACGATGCATTTAATAACTATTATTTCTTTTTTCCTTAAAAATTATCTTACTTAGCTTGCAGGCCAAACCACCCCATCTCCCTCCACCTTCATCACCTTATACAACCTTACCAGTCTTTCCAGTCGCCTCCTGTACCTCAACAGTTTCCATCCCAATTCCTACATCAACATGTTATACATAAAGTTCCTTTTCTCCTCACTAGCCTAAACCTGCCATTTCTATTTATTCATCACACATCTCGCTGCCCTTCTCTACACCTTCTCTACCTCAACTTACAGATCTCACCTATTGTAACTAGTCACATGTAATGTTATTTAGAAATGTTTACATTACAAATAAAGTTAAGCCTAGTGTGCAATGGCTACCTAGCCTAGCCTTACACCTTCAACTGGTGTAGCGATACTATCAGCTAGCTCACTGGTAAAGTTACACAGTCGGATGAGAAATAATATAGAATAAAATTTAGTAATGGGCGCCAGTAGAAGACTAAGCACAGGAGAAATGCTGACCTGGACTCACTTAATTTCAGACTCACGCACTTCAATACCTCAGCTCCAGATGAACATATCAAACCATTTAACAACGCAACTGCTCTGGCTGAAAGTAATACAAACAAAACACTTGGAAACAAACACTATAGAAAATTAATAGAAGATCAACCAAGGTGCTTAATTTCAAATACAAATTTATTTCTGACATAGGTTAGTGAAAAACTTATAGCAGATAATAAATAATAAATTACTGAAATATTCTGTCTTGCCACAATTAAAATATTAAATTCAATCAAATAAACTTTACTGCTAGATTATAATCAAAGCCAGCCAGTTGTTTACTTTGTAGAATTAGGTTCGTTCATCGTGCCAAGTTTCTGAAGGAAATTATAACACAATGTTTAAATTTGAGTCTTAGATTAACTTTTTGAGTCCAAATAAACTATTTCCATTTATCTGAGCACTAACTCTTTTCTACCAATTCTCAGGTTTACCGTGGGCAAAATCAATAGTTATAATTTCAAAATTTAGCCCTGAGTTGTACAAATAAAATATAGCAATTTCTAATGTTATGTTGACAAGATAGTGTCGTAAAAATCGAAATTGATGGCGAAATATCTGACGAGCAACTTAGCTGTCTCGGCGGCTTCGTTCTCGCAGTCTTCTGCTTGTTTCGTTGTTCGCAGCGGCCATGTGCACTCCAAATGCACTTAGGAAACTGCATATTTTCCCTTAGGCTAACGAGCTTGTGCACTTACAGTCCAGCACCACATGGGACTCGCAAGAGACGGCTAATTAACACGATAATTTCCGCGGATGCCCGAGCCTGGAGCCTTTTCTGTTGTTTCACCACTTGGTGGCCCATCTTCGCCACTCGGCTACTCCAGACAAAACAACGAAACTCGCCATGTATTAATTAATTAAAAGGCCTAGGCGAGACGTGGAACTTTCACGCCCGCATCTGCCCTAACGATCCATGGAAGAAGCCCTCTCAAATCGTCGTCTTCATGCGACGCTACCAAAAGTTCATTGTTACTTCAGATTCGGAATTTAAACTGCACGAATTGCGTGCGCTTTTGCAATTTTAAATTGTTTACACGCCGCTCGTCACCATGACGACGACAATACTATAAAGAGTAACCCTTTTGCTCTGCCCAAAACCTCTGTGCTGCTTATAGAACAACTGGCCTGGCAAAATAATAAATAAAAATTACCAACAAAAATACAAATATTCTTTAAGCATTAGATGCACATAACTAAGCTCTTCTAGGCTCAAAACAGTACGTTTTCAACAAACAAAAACATTTAAAATGTTGAAAATGTGGGTTAAATTAAGGTAAAAAAATACTATTAATACAATCAAAAATAATAATCATAATAACATCATATTACAGTACACGCCACATTAGTCAGATGGTTTCTTTCTAAATATTATTGTTACAAATAATATGTAAAATAATTGTAACAGTAATATAGAATTACTTAAACAAACAATAAGCCTTTATAATATTTTTCTGTTAATATTTTCCCTCTACTCAAAACTTGATTATAAGAGTTGGGAATTTTTAAAATTTTCTTTATTGATGTGTCCTAGTTGGATAGGGAGTGATTTTAATTTATAATCTCTTCAATTGATTGTAATGTTTAGCACTTAAATACAATTTCTTCTTATTCTTAGCCTACTTATTTCTACAAGTGCTTAACTGAATAATTTTATCCGCATACTAAAATTAATTTACAATTACAATATGTACGTATGTACCCTACAACATAATAGTAATAACTTCACCTGTAGTTAGATAACTATTTGATGACAAGCTATAAACTCATCCTCAGTCGTAGTACAAACCACCTCCTACACTTTCCAACCCCGCTCTCTGACAACAATGGCTCCAAAAGTACATTGCACTTCCTCGCCAACTTCTTAGACATAATCCGCCTACCCAATCTATTCTTCTTACAATTTCTACTCTTCTTGTATATGCTGCTTTTTAGTACATAGCTTAAGTTACTCCGTCTTTCTTCTAGAGTCACCATCTTGTACACACTAACAAGCTTCTCCACACTTCTCCTTTGATTTAATGACTTCAACCCCAGCACCTTAGACATAACTGATGGCCAAAATTACATTTTATCCTAGCAACAATGCCCCTTGTCTTCCTTCACCAACCTTGCTGACCATTTTTACACTTCCTCCAGTTCCCGCACCTCCAATTCTATGTACAGATCCCGATCTGCTAACATTGGCAAAACCATTGTAATATATGCATTCGCAGTGTCGTCATGTGCATAAACAATAATCTATTTTTTGTGGTATCGACATCTAAAATTGAACTGTATTATCTACAGCATCCTTCAACTACAATGTATCATATGAATGGCTGATTTTCTAAGGGGTGCAAGTCACAAAAATGGCGAAATTGAGTTAGGTATAGTTTCGTGTAGAATGAACACTCCTCTGTGAACTGAGATTGTAAGTGGTGTAATTCCTTATATTTATCTATGGAGAATAGTATTGTCAAGAATTCATTGAGTTTCTGAAGGGCGTACGCACCAGACTTGCATATTTCAGAAACTCATTCCTGGCTACTAAAATAAGTTTGTGTTTTGTCTACAAACAGTGCAAGCGATAAACAAACAGTACATGGTAGTAATGTAATGTGTCCAGACACAGATTTTATTTGGTTTTGTTTTGAGAAATGTCATCTGAAGAGTCGGATGTGACTTCTAACCCAAGTCTAGGGATAAGGAGAAGAAAAAAAGAAACTCGTTATCCTGAATTGAACAAGAACAACATTAATAAAAAGGCAAGGCTGTCGGGTAAAACATACATCACCCAAGCTGGGAAACTAGTACCGGCCAATGCAACTGGACCTGACTGCAGGTAAATTAAGCACAGTTTATTTTTATTAGTACACATTGTTAACTATTATACAGAACTATACATGTGAATAATAACCTCAAAATGAATAATACAACATTCAGTACAAGTTAATAAAGAAGTTAACCTATATTACACAGTAAAATTATGCGTGGCTGTACTCTACTGTAGTGCCTTGTT
The DNA here is from genome assembly GCA_003012365.1 of Medauroidea extradentata. Lineage (NCBI taxonomy): Eukaryota > Metazoa > Arthropoda > Insecta > Phasmatodea > Phasmatidae > Medauroidea > Medauroidea extradentata. The sequence continues at coordinate 11,754 of PNEQ01025662.1, forward strand.
ACGAAAAAAATCACTTTACTTAAACTATCATTGCTATAATGTGTACAACAATATGTTTTATGTGAATGTGTAGCACGTTAATATTCATTTATGATTTGCAAAATAACATTTTCACTTTCTTTCCCAACAGATGTAAAATGAAATGCTTTGAGGCTCTCACCACAGACGACCGACAAAGTATACTTGCCAGGTTAAATGCCATGGAAAGTAAAGACCAACAGGACCTTTACCTTCAGTCTCTTATTCAAGTGCATAGTGTTAAGAGGCGAAGGGCGCGTAAAGAGAATGCCAAGATCCGCGCAGTTTCTTGTGAATACTCCATTCTGTGCGGCAGTCGGAGGAAAATTGTCACTCAAAAAGCATTCCTCAGCCTCCATTCTGTTTCTGAGAAACGGGTGCGACGCTTAAGGGACCTTCTGCAACAAGGCCAGACTCCTGAGGACAAGCGTGGACATGCTTCACGACCTACGTTTGAGATTCCTGCCAATGAACTTGTGCGGATGGATGAGCACATAACCTCATTCACCTGTATTTCTCATTATTCATCACAAGAGAAGATCTACTTGGATACCCGACTTTACATCAATGTCATGCACCAGATGTTCTTGACAATGTTTCCTGATACTCGCATAAAGTATGAATACTACATCCGCTATTTCCAGGAAAATTATGCCTACAGTTTCGGTCGTCCTCAGGTTGATACATGCATACAGTGTGAGGAACTGGGTGTTAAAGTTCTGAGTAAAAGGCCTAATGACGTCGCTAAGAGGGTGGCCTCTGCATAACTTTTGGTTCATAAATGCCGAGCGAAGAAGTTCTACAAAAATATGAAGCACGTTGAAGATCTTTGCAAGGAAAATTGTGGCATCAAGGCATTGTGTTTTGACTTTATGCAAAACCTTCTGCTACCAAACATTCCCGTCCAAGACATGTTTTATCTGCATCAACTATGGGTATTTACGTTTTGCATCCATGAAATGGGTACCAATCGCTCTACGATATCAATGTACCATGAAGGAATAGCTCGCAAAGGGGGCACATGACGTCTCTTCAATGCTTCTGCTCTACATCAACAAGGTGCCAGAGAATATGAAAGAGCTTCACCTTTTCAGCGATGGGTGCACAATGCATAACAGAAATCACATATTGTTCGGTTCCTACTATCGCTAACTGCTCAAAAGCGCTTCCACAAAATATATCACTATTACCCAGAGCTAGGCCATTCATACCTCCCTTGTGATAGGGATTTTGCCTTAATCAAGAGGAAGGTTCTTAAAGTGGACAGAGTGTACACGCCAGAGGAATTACCAGCAGCTAGTTTTGTCTGCACGAAAGCGGCCATTTGAGGTGAAGACAGTCTCTGCTGAACACACATTCGATATTTCTTCTCGGTGGCCCAAGTACTACAAGAAAACTTCTATAGTTTTGGAAGATCAGCGACCAAGACAGAAGAGGAATCCATCTGACAACTTCTCTGCGACATCTAATAAGATGTATGTTTACGACTCCGAGACTCCAGGTGTGCTTCGAGCCTACGAAAGGATTGATGGACTTAAAGTGCAGTCGTACCGGCTGTTGAAAGCAAACATTTTACCAGACCATCTAAACTTCACGAAAGCCTACACAGATCAAGTTCCCATCAATGGAAAAAAAAAAATACATCACTGACATACGAAAAGTGTTACAGTATATTCCAGACACACACCATCCCTTCTATGACGCCATTCTTTCCCGGAAAACCACTACCAGTCAGGACATGGAAGAACACTGAAGGACACTGTCAGTCATATGGTCCATGTCCACACTTACTATTTGATATTAATGAAATGCACTAATGATGTATATAATGTCTGCCCAATTGTATTTGCATAATAGATGAAGATTTTTTAATATAAAAATATTTACTATACTTTTCCATGTTTTTGCAACATATGTTATCACTTGATTTTCTAATGGGCGTTATTTGCTTGTTTTCATGGGAGCCCTGTTCATACAATAAAATCATCACAACATTGTTACATTCAATAAGTGCTACAGGTATGTGCTTAGTATATGTAAAGTCAATTTCATATTTATTTAACATTTTTGTTCACAGAACGTTTTTAGTAAATATCTCACTACTATCATAGGAATTAAACCCCATAGAAAATCACATATTCAAATAATGGTGACCTTTGTAGAAATTAAATACAAATTTTGATAATAATGGTAATATCACATTTCAAACCTACATACTTCTATTACTTGCCAGTGTTAAGCAGTAGTTATAACAGAAAGGAAAATTTTGGCAGAAGTTATGTTATTTCTATAGGCCTACATAATAACTGACTTCCCTGCATATGTATAAACTGCAAGATTATATAACACAACAGAAAACCCAAAATTCACTTAATTAAAAACGTTAACATACATTTCACGGTCTACATTGTTTTTGGGTAAATCGCTGGTTAATATTAAAAGTAGCTACCCACATTCAGTATTGGACATACTATTGATTTTACAGGTAGGCCCCTACTGTAGTGTGTTAACCAGACAGTGTCCATTGCTTTAAGCTTATTGACAATAAAATATCTATATATAAATTATATTACTAGTTCTTACATTAGATTAGTTTAGTTTGTGTTACATTAGGTTGCTAACCTAATATCCTAAAGTAATAATTTTTTGTAAGTCTACTAGCAATAACTATAGAAACGTTATTTACAGTAATAAACTCTAATTCTAAAATCAGTACCTTGGCTGGTACACCTCAAGTTGCTATTCTTAATATTTACCAAAATTTTTTGTCACAAGTCATTTTGGTTGTTATGTAGATTGTCATGTTCAGCTCATATTTCTGTCTACATAATATATGCTTACTGTGCTTCTTTAAATACTACTACTGTACTGTTAATACGAAGGTATTTCATTGAGTTCTTAAGTGGAATGGACACGACAATATTCTACATTGAAAACAATACTATAGGGAAATGAATGTAGGCCTGTAGATTATGTAAGTTATAGCAGCAGTAGGTCAAGCCGAAACGGTCGCTATACAGTCATGTTATTTCAAGAAAATATAATTGCAAAATTCCCAATTATGCCCCACTTATTTCACCGTTTATTACATAACAGTAGAAGTGTTGACAAAGTAATTTGATAAACTGACACGATACATAAGCCTACACAAGTAAACATTGAACTGAAATATTTTTACTTGCCTGAAAACTTGATGTGGCGTAAAAGCACGGAGCAATAAGCAATTTAAGCAGCGGTGGGAGAGGAAGTCCACGTTTGGTTTCCTTCTCAAGCCCACGTACAAGTGGCAGTAACGTATCATGTACGTGGAACTTGAAGAACCAAAACCGTTTCTTGAATTGTACATCGTCGTACAATTAAAAAAAAATTTCTGCATCCCTCAAGTGTCGAGTTCTGGGATGAGGTACTTTCCTTTCTTCTTCTGAGTCTTCTGATGAATATTCATCAGAATTTTGCATGTAAAAGTTACAGAACACTCTAACATCACGAAAACAGCGCGCCATCTCGAATTTGAACACTTTAAAAAAAGCCAACAGTCTTCGTACTGCGCATGCGTAGTTAGTTTAGGTCCTGGATAAATCACCGATTTCTAAGTCCTATAAATACGTACATGGTTATGTACTAATTAAGGTTTTGGTTTGATATTTGACGTTTGGGAATACCGATAAGGCTTAGGCATGACGTATGCTGCACCTAAACCCTTATACAAAAATTTAGGAATACCGGCCAAAGAAATAATTTTTGAATTTTTTTGGTATGCTTAAGCTTGTTTACAATGTTCAAATCGTCCCTACATTTTATTAAAAAAAAAAAAAAAAACAGTATGTTAGTGCCAGTGTAATATGAGTAGCTCTTACTTTTTTTAACATTATATCCAAAACCAAAATTTTACATTTTAGGAGTTTACATTTGTGTTGTTAAATTCCTGATTACAAGTAATAATATAATTATCCCACACTTGCCGAGACACATGTCGCCCCTGTTTGCAGCGCGCGAAACTGATATGCAAGATTTCCTTGTATTATTTTTCCTATGGGACTTTAAATGGTGACCACATTTTATTTTTTAATAGTATGAAGTAAAGACCAACGCATGCCTCCCACTTTGCTCCCACTTTTCTCCCACTTTGCACTTTACGAATTCAGGTAATATTTTCGGAGTTAAAGCAGTCTAAAAAAACTGTTTTTAGCCTTTTTGATAGGCCCTAAAATCATGTTTCTAACAAGCGTGTTGAATTTTTGAAAACAAAGAAGCCTAGTTTTGAAACACCGTTTCACCGACATCAACTAATATTATGACATGGAAAATTTTTCATCTACATTTGACTGCATCGTAAATTTTGCTGTGTTGTGTCGATATAATTTACACAGAATCTGTATTACAGGGATGAAAATGTTCGCTGATTTAATTGGAAAAATATCTTGTGTTGTATAGGAATATATTTTCCCGTGTCGTCCGGCGAAGAATCGTTGAAATGTACGTCATGAACTACATCTGCTCTGCTGCATTCTCAAGACTTGACTACGCGCTCTCGCGTTGATGACGTAGGCTGACTTGCCCTGGAAGGTGATTGACCGGGTGAAGCACGAATAGCTGGCCATGTTTCGGCGGTGACATGCTCTCTAGCGGCCATTTTTCTGAAGCTGCAGCTGTTACAACATGTATAGAGGGCAGTGTTGCGAGTTCTGTGCAAATTCAAGATCCGGCCTACTTGAGACGTTCGCAACTTCAAGTTACGGCACTAGTGGTCTTCTCCCACCATGAACTTCTTGATGTCATATTTTTGGGGAGGCGAGCAAACTAGGTATAAATGCGGTGTTTCGGTGTGAGTGAACCTGGCGAGGCTTTTATAAGTTAAGTATGGGTATTAGATTTAAGACTAATTGACTATATTGAGTTGAAATTATGCCCGGTTGGGGCGCTAGTTCTCATTTTAGTAATGTTAGTTTGTTGATTCATGTTCTGGTAAATTAATTTCCGTTTAGTTGGCAAGTTTTGTGAGTTAGGTTTTTCTTTCACGGAGATGCCATGATCGTGGGCATATAAGTTGTTGCCTTAAGTAAAATTATTGTAACTATTCAGCGCCATGTTGGGCTTTGTAAGATTTGCTGAGTTAACCTTATGGATAAAGTAGCATATTCGCTCATAGTAAGAGACGCCATATTGAATGGTAAACAGTGTTATAAAAACAAGTAAGAAAATGTAAGTAAAAAAGTAATGAACAATATATTTCTTAGAGATGTTAGGGAAATTACGTTTATAGCAGTATCGTATGAAATCTTGACTAAAGACTGTAATATAATTTCACTGAATTTAATTTTGCAAGTGTAATCCTCAAGGTGCCATTTTGGCATTATTAAATTAAGTGTTTTATTCTATTTGAATGAGTTTAAACACTTTGTATCAAGGTGCAATACTGGATTTATAAATGAAACCTACTTATTGTATTGCTCTCACATAATGAATTAATGTTGTCGCCATATTGGCTTTCTGGAATTTCATGTATTTGTGTTAAATGATAGAACTTGTGTTGGCCACGACGAAAAAGAAAGGAAATAGATATATTTGGGCCTAAATTATATCTGCAAAAACTTAAATGATTGAATATAATTTATGTATTTTCCCTATGACTTATCTCTTGGTTTTATTATGGTTTCTTTGGTATTCTGATAGTGGCGGGCACCGTGGTAGCCTTAGAGTAAAATGACGTAAAAGTTTCAAGTGCGAGTTCTTTTCGCAGATAAATATGATATGAATAAGTTAGGTGGTTTTGCGCCATCCATGCCCCAGTCAAGTACTCTTCTTAACCGCTAAAAAATTTACTTTTCAAAAATTAAATATGCAAACCTAATGTTCTCTGTTTTCATTGCTATCCCTTTTTCACATCTTTGGATTATTTATTTTTGGTCTGCTGGAAACTATCTCATTATTGATTTTTTTTCATAACTACGTTGAGCCTGCCTTTTGCTACTGCAAAGGTTTAATTGTGAATGTGTTAACACGAGTGCAGCTTCTACTCAGTTTGTTAAGGGGACAAACATACGATGGCGCGGCTAAAATTAGCAGCTGTAAGAATATTGCACAATCGTAGATGAAGGAAAAACCATTGGCGTTGTTTGTACACTGTATAGCCCACTGCATTAATTTGGTCATTAAGAATGTTGTGAAGTTTCTGCTGCGACAAGAAATACCATGCACTGGACACATGAGCTTCTAGAATTGTTCTGCAAATCAAAAGCAAAATCTAAGTTTATCTACATCACTGACTCCATAGCCGAAGGCCCTGTGACCAATGTTGGTAAGATAAAACCCCTTTGTCCCACTTGAAAGGCTTTACAGGTGGTCGCAAATAAAATAAATTCTGGACAAGTATGGTATTGTATTACAAACACTCGAAAGGCTTGCTACAAAAGAAAACTAGCAGTTAAACTCTAGTTATTTGCTTGCAGAGTTTGAATCAGGAACTACAGTGCTACGATTATTGCTATGGCAGAGAATAATAACCACACGAACTTCTCAACATATAATTTCAAGACTGTAACAAATAGTGTCAGGTCTCATAAAGGCTGTCGATTTAACAGCTGGGGTTATTGAAGGTTTACAGAAAGGAGAGGTTTTCGATTTGTGTTTGAAGGTAGGGAATAATTAAGTAGCTGAATATATATGCCTTGATTCCCAGGTCAAAGAAACTTTCAAGCCGTTAAACAGGCCCTGCAGAATCATTTACTGCTGACAAGAGAGAGAGAGAGAGAGAGAGATGTAAAGAGATAAACGAACCAAATATAATGTATTATGTAAAACTAGATCTAAAACCACATTACAGATTTGTGAATTCAATTTCAGCAGTCTTATAAGCTCTCCACAAATAGATAATATATAGCCTATTAATAACATATTACACTATCCTACGGTAATGAATAATATTTATAATGATTATTTTGTCAATAAGCTTAAAATTTTTGTGATACTATCAAATAAACCTAAACTCAAAATTTGTACTTAGAAATGAATTCGTAAGTCCTGTCAAATCCGGTAATGTGGGATGGTAACTGATGACTTGATATGTAATAAAATAATACCGTCCTCTGGTTTATCTAAATCATACCTAACAAGGCATAAGCAATTTAATAAACTATTATAGTCTTCATTATAAGGGTATACAGATAAATGTGTATTTTTTTTCTCTATTGTTAGAATGGCGTATTTTGCAATTTTGGGTGAAATCAAGGACATAATTATGAACTATAATTTCCATGGAATATTTTAATGATTTTGGTTTATTACAGACCCTTCCCTTGCATTGCTAATATTCTTAAATAATAATTGTGGGAATTTTTCTTTTTTTGTAATACCTTCCATTTAGTATTAGTTATTCGTGTTTATTCAGTTATAGTATTTGGACGGCGTTATGCATCAACCAGCTAAGCGACATTTTTCAAAAATTGAGCTGAGCACACCATCTGTAGGCCGAGTAGTCAAACTACATGTACAAGAGTTGTCAAATCTTTGGCCAGCGAAAACGAAATATAAAAAAACTAAGGGAAAAAATTTCTAAGCGCCATTCCTTAAACGTGGGTTTCGATGTTTTGCATAACTCGGCTATTCGCTTCGTCGGTTTCGGTTTCTCGACAAATGGTGTATCGAGTTTCACATCATCTGACTAAGCGACAGCTCGTATTACGTTGTCAGTGTTATATGCATTGTTGGTTTATTAAAATAAGTAAGTTTTAGGCTACGTCAGTCGTGATTAGGTGTTGATACTGTATGGTAATGTTACGAGGTTTATTCCTAATAATGGCAACAAGAATTCAACGAATTTTTGCGTTATCAAGTGAGGAACAGTATCTGGCAGAGATTGAGGAAAGGACAGAAAATGAAATGGCTTGTATACCAAGGGTAAGTTCCTGTTACATTACTTAATTTACACATTACATGCATAAAGTAAAGGACCAAGCAGAAGAACATGCACCAAAATATACACTTCGACAGGTATCCAAGTCTGTATACAATTTTTTACCCAGACACTTAGAATATCTGGGGATAGAATCGATGGTTGTCTGAAGAAAACATAAAGCAGGCAAATCATCAAGGACAACAGTGGGAAATCTGGTGGAGTTAATAAACTGAGTGAAGGCAAAGTGAATGAAGTGGTCAGCCACATAAACAGATTTCCTAGGTATGTGTCACATTATTGCAGGGCACAGGCCGGTAGTGACTTTATCCCACAGCATATGACCATTAAGGTCACGTATGACCTCTACAAAGATGAAAATGCTGAACCTGTGTCGCTTTCTTTTTACAAGAAGATATTTTACTCTAATTTACACTTACGGCGCGAAGCACTGAAAAAGGACACGTGTAATGTTTGTGACATCCTGAATACACAGCTGAAAGACCATGGAGCACCTGACCTAAGGCAAAAGCTGGAGATCCATCAGGATGCAGCAGAAATGGCACGTGCTGAGATGAAAAATGATATGAAGCGTGCTACAGAGTCCACATATTTGGCGGTTCTGGCTTTCGATCTTCAGCGAACTCTCCCTTTACAACGAATCTCCACCAACATTGTTTTTTTTACAAACAGCAATTGTGGCTACAACTGTGGGCTTAAGGATGGGAGTTCAAAGAAAGGCTACTGCTATGACTTGGTGGAAGGACAGGCTGGTCGTGGAGCACAAGAAATAGGCTCGTGTCTTAGAAAACATGTGATGGAACTGCCCGAAAGAAAGAAACATTTAATATTTTGGTCAGATTCCTGCGGAGGACAAAATAGGAACATAAAGCTAGTTCTCATGATGAAAGCGGTCTTAGCATCACACCAAACATTAGAAACAGTGGAAATGAAATTTCTAATACCTGGGCACAGTTTTTTGCCCAATGACGACGAATTTGGTGACATTGAGTGTGCTTTGAAGGTGCAGCAACGATTGTACAGCCCTGGTGATTACATACAAGTAATGAGAAACTGTCGTAGCAAAGTAAAAAAACTGACCATAATCGAGATGAGGAATGGGGATTTTGTGGGATCTGCTTGTTTGGAAAATAAATTCACGAACAGAAAGAAGGACATTGAAGATAAAGTTGTAAGTTGGCTGAAAACAAGAAATATTGAAATTGAGGAGAGTAAACATATTCTCTTGTTTTAAAAACGTCCTTCAACAGCGTAGGTCAAGAAGTATGCTTGAAAAAAATTAATTTGTCACGCCTTGGTGCTCGAGATGTTGTGAGTGGTGATCATCTAGTACCATTGGGGCCTAATGGCAAGGCAAATTCTGCACCAAAGTTAAGTGATCTCAAAAGTATGATGCATCTCATCCCAAGTGACTGCAGAGATTTCTATGATAAACTTTACACTAGTGGTGAAACTTACGACGATACTGATGGTTTTGGTAAAAGTCTGGATTTCACATTACAAAATGAGAGTGTATAAAGAACACTGAACTTTCAGTAGTTACTCATTGGAGTTCATTTATTATATAATTTTATTTTGATATCATTGTGTACATCTTAGGAGATATAAATTGGTGAACCTGTAAATAAATTATTTTGAACACTATTAATGGCCTCCATTATAGTATTAATAATATATCTTATACTGTTGTTTGCAAACTACAACAATGTTACGGAATCATTCAGTGGTAAATGTACATAACTTGTTGTTCCATAACACAATAATCTATAATATTTTGCATCAACTAGCTAACTACCACGTATTGGTGCTTAGCTACTTGATGCATATCTGTAACTACCATAATCGGGATTTGGTTAAGTGACATTAAAGAAAATCAAAGAAACTATTGTCATTTATAGATTTTACTGTGAATAATTTACACATGGGTGCAGAGATACAGTACTGTACCAAGTATCGACTTTATAGAACTAAAATATTTCATGTTGGCCTGTTTCTAAGCTTAAAACCTTTGAACCCAATTTATCGCTTAGCTGGTTGATTCATAACGCCGTGATGTTTTAATTTAATGAGATTGATATCTCTTTGTAGGTTTCAGTGTGCTCAGAGGTAATGATAGGTATAGCTTTGTGGTGTTTTATTTTCTCTTATGCTTGGAGTACACTGAGACGCAGCAAGTTCAAATAGGGTTTCAATTATGATTGTTATCACCTACTAGGGGTGTTATATTAGACGTCCAGAGAGAAATTGAGGTTCCTTATGAAAAATAACGACTTTTTGGACGAATTTTTTCGCAGCCAGGCCATTTTTCTGAAGAGGCCGAGAAATGTATTTAATTTATTTGCAATGGCTGTTCATCCTAAGTACAGGATTGTTTTTATAAACAGTATATTCCTATATTATAGCGTGGGTGTTTGGAAGAGCCCTCAAATGCTTGATTAGCTTTTTGGTGAAGCAGTTTAAGTGCTGAAGAGACTCAGCTACGTTCGACGCCATTCGGGTAACGTTGCCATAATGACGCCAACACTTTAATCAGAAGTAGGATAGCCGCCCGAGCTAGGCGAGGACGAATATGCAGATTATCATTGACGTAATTTTAAAATAAAATTTGTTTTTATTTTTCGTTCTTCTGCAAACCATGTTTATGTAATGAAATCAATTTTTTTTTGTGAACTACGAACATCAACCAGTGGCATGAGTTAAGTTTTTTCTTTTGCTTTACTGACTGAAATTAACCAAAGCTAGTCAACTATTTCTTTAATTTATTTTGAACTGCATGAACTATATTCCGAGACATGAAACTGTATTTTTTGTTATTAAGAAATGCCACACGTTTATTTATGTAAGTACGAGAATTAAAGCCTTTCCCTTGCCCCACCTATATATTTTCTTTTATTTGATTACACGGAAGGTATTTACTTATGTCTGCTATAATTTGTTCACAGCATCAGGATAGTTTTGGTAAACAAAATTTCCACTATGCAAAATCATTAATCAGTAATGTACTCATTTTTTTAACAACTCATCTGCATGTTTGTGTGTGTAATATTAGTCCGAGAGGTCGCAAGGACGATGGTAAGCACTTCAACCAGGTATAGTTCGTTTAGTCTGGGTTCTCGCTCAACTCCGCCTCGCTGCACAAACCTGATGATTCACTTTCCTGTCTAACTGTAATAGTCGTAGCATCGATTGCAATAGTCCTCTGTAATCCACATCACACTTTTCTTGTTCAATATCTTACCATACAGTTATTTCTAATCTATAATGTGAAAAGGTACAAACAATTGTCGAGTTCATTATGCAGCGTAAGTGCTAATCACTTTAATAAACAAGTCAACTGCAGTTGTATTAAAATACACGTTTAATGCAACAAAATTATTTCATAATGCTTACTTACACACAGAAAAAAAAATTTATATTGCAGTACATGTCAGGCCTTTAGAACCTGGCTGATACAGCAGTAAAATTGTTGTGCCCATACCTTACGGTTTGTTCATATGTGTTAAAATTGCAGTTTTGTGTGATTATCCAACGATATGTTTGGTATATGTCCTTGTAGAAGATCGTATTACTCTAGTTTATAAACTGGATGTGTTGTGATTTTCATGTTACTTATATATTTGTGTCAGCTTTGATAAGACAGTGAGAGGTTCTAATTTTTGCAGTGCATAAATTGTTGTAGTCATGATGTTCGTATTAAGAAGAAATAAATCACAGCATTACAATGGGTAGGCCTGGAAGTTGTATTAAAATATTTCAGTAAGGTAAGGTGTTATGCTATTTGGCAAATTTGTGCAACATAAGTTGAGCTCTGTGAAACTTCTAAAAAAGTACCTAATTTTTTTTTTTTTGATTAGCAGGCAACTTGTTGTAATTTGCACTTCTGATATTGTGATTATGTTTACCCTGATCAGATTTTTTGTGAAGATAAATACATGCACTAGTATGTTAAACTCATAAATGCACCTTAGAGGTAGTATTCTTTTGAACAAGTATAATCCTTTGGTATGTGTCATGAGGCTGGTCAAGGATAGTTCTCATTATTCCATTTTGTATTATCTGTAGTGGATTTACAAAATTTTTGCTAGCAGTTCCCCAGATATAACTCGGATACTGAAAAGTTGTTTATCAAGGAATTGTAAAGAATTTGTTTTTAATTTCAATAGATATTAGTCATTCTTCGCAGTACACTTGAACCGGTAATATATTCCTGGTAACCTGGTCTGTGTGGACATTCCATTTGAAATGTTCATCTATGTATAGCCCTAGGTACTCCACATATCCAGACTTATTTATTAGATTGTGCTCAAGTTTTAGTGTACAGTTTGGACGTGTTCTAAATTGAGACAAATTAATGATTACAAAATTTGTTAAGTTGGTCTTAAGAAATAGTTTTGTGAACCTGAAATATTCTTACAATGAGTCTAGATCTTCCTGCATGGCTGTTAACATTTGATTTATATTGTCACACTGTGTGCATGATAGAACTGTGTCATCAGCAAATAAAGTTGGTGTGCCTTCAGGGGGTCTACTGTCTTCTCAAAATTAATTTTAGTAACCTTTAGTGACCTTTTCCAGAAATTCAAGTGACCATTTTTGGTACCCATTTTAGAATAGTACTTTCTGAACATCTAAACTGCATTTTTAACTGCAAGTTTGTAGCATTATGCAATAACTTAGGTCTAATTCAACACGTTGAAAGCAGAATAATCAAGGAAAAAACATTGATGTAAGTTAAAATTCTCAGTTAAGCCTATTCTAATTAGTAAAGCATACCTTCACAAATATTTTCAGTGTTGATTTTCTCCAGGATTTGAAGACAAGTTAATTATTGAACACTTATTGTCACACAAGTGAAGAATTATATTTTTCTTAAAGCAGACGTAAGTTTACTTCAATATTTTAGTCAATTTCACAACAAAATCAAAACCACACTATACTGCACAAATTAAAAAAAAAATTAATTTTACACTGTTGATTTTAAAATTTTAGTTGTTGTGATTTTTTGGCAAGTTCCGATATTTTTTCGTTCAGAAGCTTAAGCTCTTCTTTCTGTTGCTCCAGCATTTTCTTTTTGCCAATTTGCAACTCTCTGATTTCAACATTCCGTCTTTTTCTTCATTCTTAAATTTTTGTTTTTTTCTTCTGCCATTTAGGATAATGCTTCTTTACGCCTTGCTGAAGAATTCCTGACATGTTTTTTTTTTTAATTACCACATCAAATACAGCTCCTACTGAAGAAACTGCTCCATAAACTGAACTATGTGCCACAAGGGAATTTTCTGTTATATGTTCAATCAAACACTCCTTATTGACTGAAAATCCCCTTTCAACAGCTGCATTACCATGAAACATTACCAGAATTTTCTGAAAGAAGGTAAGCAATGCTGCATTATCCATTTTCAGATCGTAAATGAGATTTATGAGGAAACTGTCCAGTTTGTGTTGTTTTCTGTCAAAATGCTTGACAACCTCTACAACACTAGGATTGTCACAAAATTTCAATTAATCTCTCCTCACACAGTCGGCAACTGAGGGAGTCAACTGCTGTTTTGCCACAACCACTTCAAGGGCAACAATGATTCTTGAGTTTCGTAGCATCTGACTTCTCATTATTTATGGGTCTATACATGAAGCACCTTTCACAATCTTGTACGGCAAAGGATATTTTGTTACAAGATTTGTAAACGAATGTTGGAAATAGCATTTGCAATCATTTCAAAACTTCATTATTTTCACTTCCTTTATGCTTTACTGCATGCAGCTTTCGTCCCAAATCCAATATCAATATTTTGAAGGGTCATGAGAGAAGCAAGTTCATTAATGTCTAAACTTGCTGAGAGCCAGATCTTATACCATCAACCACAGATTTCAGCTACAAACCGGGATGCTATTCCTTTTAAAAGGCAGAAATGTTCCTGATACAAGAATAGTAGCATAGGTGTGTTTGTCTGGAATTCAGCCAAAAATGGTTCCAGCTTCAATGATAAAGACAACAAAAATTACAGTTGGGCTGGCAACGTTATCATATGCTAGTGCTTCTTTTACTTTGTTGAAGTTCTCTGAATTTGGTGGTTTCTGTTCGACTGACTTCACATATTTTTCAGGTGTGGTAACATTTCTATGGCCCGTGTGAGCAGTCTTGAATTCTCCACCCACCTTACCTGACAGAAATTCAATGCAAACACTGAAGATCCTGTTATCTGCGAGTACTCAGCTCTTCTTGATGTAAAATCTTTGAAGAGGTATAAAAGGAAACAAGAACGCTATGGATATCCCACCCTGTTTTAGTGTGAGCTGTCTTGTATGAGTCTTGGACAATATGCAAGGAATATGTTCCAACGTAAAATACTTTCTGGCCATCACTTTTCAAAATATCCTGAATATCTCTCAATAATTTTACATTGATGTTTGGCCCATTGATATATATTTGCAAAATCTTATTCAGAGGTGTTTTCAAATCAGCCAGAACACTCGCTAAACTTGTCAACCTTATATTTTGCGGGCTACTATACTGTCAGAGAACATTAATGGAAAGAGATCACTACTCTTGCACCACTCCATCTATACGAAGAATGACTCATTCCCTTGTGAACAGCCCAAAGTGATCTCCTCTCATGAAGAAACAGTTGTAGACCTAAGCTACTTCCAGATGGTACTGCGTATGTAGATGTCGAAGATGCAGTTATTTCAAGTGACCTTTTTTTTCTTCAAAATTCGGAACTGCAGCATCAACCGAAGCGGGAAAAGTTCCTGGTACGTCAAACTTCTGGTCGGAAAGGTATGTTCCAGGCTCCGAAACCGCAACATTCTGATTCACAGATTTTTCTCCTTTTGTTCGCGGAAAATTTATCACAGTTTGGTTTTTTTTATTATTGGAAAGTTCGCTAATTAATTTAGCATGACTTTTTCCCCCCTCACGAACCTTGATGCTATTAAGGGCTGTGCTACCATTTCAGTGTCCTCGATTGTCCTCGGTCCCCCCGTCCTCGCTCAAATTCGAAGCACTGAGTGGTCCACGTGATCTGGTGACGCCACAATGTTAGTTCTCGCATGTCCCCTGTCCCTGTCCTCGGCAAATTCGTCAATTTTTAATTTTTGTCCTCGGTTCTCTCATCGTGTCAGCTGTCCCAACACTCATGTAAAGAAGAAGAATAATTTGACGTCAGAAATCCGCGCGCAAATTTGTAAATAAACAAACCCAATAATTGAGGTTCAACAACAAGAGATGACAGATGCAGAGCGATACTAAATTTTAATTTGTGCTGTTAAGTTACGTCCTGAATTGTGTTACGTTAATGATACACGATTCAAAAACAAAAAAATATATATATATAAAGAAAATGCTTGATGTCTGTTGGAGATTTGCTTGGCTGGACAAGTAGTTCATTATTTTATGTACCTTGTATAGTAGTTTCGTTTTTTTGGAACTGTGGCTTGGTTTTTCTTTATACAAATTTTTAGTATCCAAATAGCATTTTCTATTTTTTTCGTCAAGTTGCTTATTTTTAGTTACATATTCAGGCCTAGTATTCAAAAGCACGATATTGTCAAGTACCGACAAGTGGCAAGATAATTTTTTAAAACGCTATGACAGGACTATCTATAATAGTTTTTTAAATAATTAAAACAAGCACATAATCATGTTAGTATGTGTAAATACATACATAGGTGGTGACTCGGACAATTTTTTTGAGGTTAAGATTAGGCCACATGTACATGTAATTATTATTGGGAGGGGATGGTGATAAGAATTTGCCTCTCAAAAGTCAGCGCCTATGTACACATCTGTGTGTTCAGTATTATAATAAAATATTTAATGTTTACCAAGGGAACAAGCTGAAAAGCAATTTTATGAAGTTTCACAGAAGAAAGAAAGTACTGAGTGCCTCCGGTGCTGCAGCTTCTCAAGAAAGCTATCCACCACAACATCAAAGTATGCTGTGATATTTTTAATATTCAGAGGCTATAACCCTGTAAGTATGGTTTGTGTATATGTCTACATGCCTAAATTCCCAGCTGATGTTTTAAAATCTGATAATAAAACAGGAGCTGATTAATGAAAAATAAGGTACGGAACAGAAAGGCAGAATTTAAATTAACTAAACATTCATTGAATATTCATCAGGCAATTGGTAGTTATGAGACCCTAGTGAGCGAGTCAACATATTTTTCTTAACATTGAGGTCTTGAATTGAGAATATCCCGAGTAAACCAACCAACGACATTGTGCAGGCACGACTCCCACATCCGAGACACCCCAACGGGAACAGAAGCTGGATCTCGGGAGTGATAGGCAAATGCTCCAAGCGCATGACGACCATTGCTCAAAGATGCTAGTCTAGGGAAACTAAACATTATAGAATTATTTGTTTGACTGTATTAGAGTGTTATTTTACATTACAATTAGGGAGAAAGTTGTTTAATTCGAGAAATTTCTCCTAGGATTCTTTTCATTAGGTACAGGATTGTTACACATAGACCATGACAATTACAAAGTAGCAAAAATTAAGTACAGCATTCGTCAAGGTAGAATATACTGAGAGGTCCATATTTTATCCTTTATTCTAGCTAATCTAAAGATAATTAGAAAAGCAGATTAGATTGTTAGTACGAAAAAAATTGCTTGCCTCATGATTTTATTATTTTATTTGTAAAACAAATATTTTTGTGACATTGTAGGCTTATCTTCAAACCAGTATAGTTTCATTAAATTAAATTTTAAAAAATGCTGTAACTGTACCGTAAAACACGGTGATTAGAAACAAAATTAGAAATAAATTATTGGATTATACATTTTGCTTAAAAATAATATAAATACAATAAAACTACTGTTTGTAAAGGGTTTTAACTTGCCTACATATAAATAGAATTTTGAAATCATAATTTATACATAAAATTTATTTTTGAAATTGTGTTTCTATCCACCCCAGTGTTTCGTAACCACCCCGTTTTATGGTACCAATTTTAGGGAATTGACACATAAGCTGATTCCTTGGCTTTACTGTCATTGTAAATGAATGTTATCTGTTTCGCTCATTAGTACATACTTAAGTAGTAGACATTCTTAAAGGGTAAGGTTAAAATATGTATATATGAAAGTGTATATAAATTACTTCAATTCCATATGAAACATTAATACCAAACACATTTTCTGTAGGGTACTGCAGGATGTAATAATATTTCTTGTGTAACCATTGGTGTACATATTCACACTACCCTTTTTAAGGAGTTCTAACAACTTTGAAGGTTCAGTCCTTGAGGAGGGTACACAGCAGACGTGTTCCCAGTCATCCATTTGGGACACACCATTATGGTCAGAAGATGCTAACGACCCTCGCCCTGAGCCAGCAGTTTCACATGCTGCAAAAAGAGTACGTGTTGATCATGAATGTGCTGTACCCACTGCTGATAATGTTGGCGTCAGTATAAGTACTGCAGCTAGGGCTATCGACAATATGAGTACTTCAGTCGGCACTGGTGGCAGTACGAGTACTTCAGCCGGCACTGGTGGCAGTACGAGTACTGTAGTCGGCACTGGTGGCAGTACGAGTACTGCAGTCGGCACTGGTGG
>PNEQ01025665.1:0-16002 GCA_003012365.1 Medauroidea extradentata
TGGTAGACTTCGCAATGTGTGCGTTGTTGCTACGTCAGAACAAAATGTGTACCTCAGTACAGATCACAATCTTGTGCATCACTTTTCAGGCATTTGTCAGCCTCTGTGACCCTAAGTGTCCTATATCATTTTACTCGTCTCAACGTCCTCTACAACGCTACAGCAGGTTGTAAACGTTATTCAGGGACACCCTGTATATCAGCTCTGCCTAATAACAATTTTTTTACTTAAAGCAAAGTGTGCCTTACATATCACTTATGGCCTTTTTGAGTTAAATGTATGAAAAACCTCAATGTAAATTTTCAATTGAGAGCTAGCTCAAAGTATGCATCTGTTTGTAACTTGAGGATTATTCAGGTAAAGTTTTGTTGTTAATCATCATGTTAAGCCACTATGGCAGTGTTTATGACTTCTAGTGTTGTTTAAGTCCAAATTATGCAAAATTTTGTAAACTTAACTTTTTTCTAGGCATGTGGGGTTTCTATGGACGTAAAATTTAATTTCTTAAACTTTTTCTCTCTTGATAATTTGCTGGTTTTTGGGTAGTTTTGGTTATAAATGCATTATAGTAAAATCTGTATAAACTAGAGGAAGTGAAATAGTTAGCGCTGAGACTGGCTGGTGCCAGGAGGTTCAGTTGAGCACAAAGGAATTGCCATTATTTCATCATGCGGTGCTGTGGTTGGCTGTAGGTAGATTTTAAAATGGTGTGATGCTCACAGTATGCATGAGCAGCTTTTGGCACTACTTTGTGACCTAATTTGTGTAACCTTTATAAATTACCTAAATTGTGAATATTTATTGAGGCCAGTTCAGGCAGCAGTATGAAACTGTTTAACTTATTGTTATTCTAAATTTTTTTACTGAGTGATGTGGTTTGGAAAGCGCCCTGTTGCCGGCGGATGAATGTTATTTGAATAACTGGCTGGATAAACACGACCCTTGGTGCGGCCTACTTGTTGGGAAGGCATGGTGCGAGGCGGACGTAGCCGAGGGTGCAGGAGAATGATGGAGGGCGCGAACTTCCTCGGCAGGAAATCATGAATGTTCACTTGCAAACGATCTAGTTATTTTCTCCGTTGAGTATTTTCTCCGTTTGTATGGTGGTGTACAACAACATTGTTACGGGACACTATATTTAGCTTTACCTCAAAGGAACGTCGAGTTCAACTATTGATTTGTAGACCAAGTTTCAGCGGGCCGCACCCCGGGACTGTTAATTATCCGGCCGGAGAATTTTTATTTATACCGCAGGTGTAAGTAATTGTATAGGCGGTAATCTCATGTGACATTGCGTGTAACTATGTGTAAAGCTAAAGATTAAATGAAACGGGAACTTTGAGTTTTGACGGTAAAAACTGTGTTGTTGTATCAAACATCTCCAAGTATGTACTGAGCTATCCAAGGATATAAGTACACCCACCACACATGCGAGAAAACGAAACATGCGGGAAACACACAACCCTCTTCTCCCCACTTAAAAAAAAACTAAAAACATAACCTCAAAAATTATTTTTAATATGTCCATCACATAAAAATTTGCACTTCAAATATGCGTGTATTGAATATGGTCGTAGCTCATTTGTATTACCGACGATCTAGTATAACGTCAAAGGTGGCAATCCGAGAAATTTGGCGATGTCGGCATGCTTTTCACCGGTACATTTTTCTGCCTCCTTTATTTACAAGGCATTCTTCAAGCGAGCGAACAGATTTTGAAGGCCGCGACATTGTTATAGCAATAATTTATAAATGCATTTCACAGGCCTTAAAATAAAATAGTGTACTCCACTTGTTTACAAAATTCACAAAACTGTTGCTATCTAAACGGAAAACTTAACAAGAACAAGATACGTATTTACAAGGCGAAACGTAACCTCTCAGACTCGTGCGCTTGCGCTCGGCTGCCTTTGGCTTTATTTGGAAGTGGACAAAATGGCTGAAGAAAATTCCCAAAATTCTTGATGTTACTGCAATTTATTCACACTTTACTGAAATGCAAAAAAAAAAAAAAAAAAGCACACATTTACAACAGAACAAAATGAATTTGTACACAATGAGTGTTCATAATCTATTGAAAATAATTTGTATATCAACTTTAAAAAAATATTTAGTCTATAAAAAAAATTACGTTTTTCTGTTGGTGGCAACGTGTTTGTTGTTCATAATGAAAATACGACAAAGTTTGTGTTTACACACACAACCTACAGTACGTAAAACGTTTCTTAAATTAAGATGCATGATTGCCAAACATATTTGAAACAATAACTGTGAAATTTATAGTCAAAACAAACCAAACATATTATGTTTGTATTTTTGACAACTGTAAATGTTTGCCTTGTGCGGTTTTGATACGTTATTTACACCTGTTTGTTACGAGAAGTGTATACGAGCGTGGTATGAAAACGTAAAATGTAAGTTAACTTTTTTTTTTTTGTTGGTGAAAATGTCTGAATGGTAGATGCGGGAAATTTATGCATATATGAACGATCCATGTGGGTTTATTTAACATTGTTTATGTAGGCAATTGTCGGGACAGTGAAAAACGATCAATGGATCCGGGAAAACGAAAGAAACAGGAACAATGCAACGAGGTTTCACTGTATTGCCGTTACTCATCTCGTAAATGCATTTGTAGTCTACCGTATTTACTCGCGTAATCGCCGCATATTTTTGACAAAATATTAGGCCCAAAAAATGCAGTCATTATAAGGGATTTTCAAAAAAATTACCTTCTAAATTTTGTATGGTGTAGAATATAACAAATGTACATTTTTTTCTATATTTACTCGTCCATAGCGTGACCATTTCTCCAAAAATAGATTTTGTCGGTGTATAGTACAGTAAACATGGAAAAATTAAGAGTTTATAAAATCTTGTTAATCCATTCATGTGTGTCACTCAATTAAAGTCGTTCAAAATTATCCCGCATAAGACGTTTACATTTTACGGTCCATTACATGTACGCTACTATTTCCCGTGAAGTAGTTTATAAACAAATCCAGTTCACACTTAAAACGTCACAACTCTCCAGGCGCCCTGATTTTTGTAGCGTTTGTGGGAAATTACTTAATGTAATAATAGAAATGTAAATTGTTATCGGTAGCCAGACATAAGACAGTATGTTATATTAAAATATTTTACACCGATAGACAGGAGTCTTAAAAATATACGTGAAATTAGTAGCTACAATCTCCCGTGGCCACCAAAACAAATTACACACTTGTGCACATGCGTGCATTAGTAGCCAGCACAGTGCCCATGTAAGGTATTCACCTGAGTAAAGGAAAAAGCAGATGTATTTATTCATTATGCTGTTGTAATTAACTTCGATAGTAATTAAAAATTACATCAAAACAATCCCTTGATATTTGATACTATGCAAGTTAATTATTTTAAAAAAACCTACAAATGATTGTACGCGAATGTAGGTGGAAGTAGTACACAGTGTAACTGTACGAACGTTCACAAAATTATGGATAGACAGCAACACCATTTAACCAGCCAAAAATGTCACTTTGTGATATTCTTACCGAAATACGTTTAAAATTACATGTATTAAGTGGTAGCAAGGAATCTCTTTCACAGCCAGTATGTTGCATAAAAATAAATTAGTAGTTCGGGGACTATGCAATACATGAAAGTCTTATTTAATTTCAAATTAAGACATAGCCATAGTGTAGAAAAAAATTGTTGCAGGCAGAGTTGTACGCAACGTGGTATTGTTTGTTTAGGCAACTCTCCCCGACTCGGCACTCGTGTTTGAGTTAGCGTGCCGGCGTTGCCATAATAAGATGTGCTTGGCGGCGTGCAAGTCGTGACAGTGTGTCGGGTGGTGTGAGAGAGGGCGGCCCCGGCGAACGCACCTGCAGCAGCGAGCGATACTCCGCTTCCTTTCCTACCCTCTAGGCTGTGTGCTCTGAGGAGGGAGCGAGGCGGGGAAGGCTAATGCATGACCGGCTGCCACTCCTGGGGCCCCACTCCGCCCTCTTGAGTGGCTATATAAGAAGCAGCGCAAGCAGCATTCTATTGCTGCTCTCTTGTTGAGGTGACACCTCTGAGGCTAGACAGAAGTAGATGGGACTTGCTGAGTACTGCTGGGTGTTAGGCGGAGCGAATTTTACATTGTCAATGAGCCTTTCATTGTCAGTAGTAAAGTAGTAGGAACAGTGACTTTCGGGGACAGTTTCGGGTAAGTCATTGTTGGAACCTCATAAGGGCTTTGTTGGTCCGTCTGACCAAGGTATCGCGAGTAGGGCCCACACTGGGCTGGATAGGCTGCAGTATCAGTGCCTGTGCGAGGGGGCACTCGTTTTCTGCCGAAGAATTCAGGGTTGCCTAGACTTCAGCTGGTCATCTTTCCTATTGTTAAAATACCCTATTCATCCTTCACTCCTGATCCCTATCCCCTTTTCCTAGCATATCCTAGGGGCTCACGTAGACCTACAAGGAAAGGGGAGGGGAGGTGTGAGGGTTCCCGTCCATTGCCGCTTCGGGTGGCAGCTTGTGGGCTGGCGACAAAGGTGGGTGTGTGATCCACACCAACGCCAGGGGACCAGTTACTAGTTTGGTCCCGTGCTGCCCTGAGTGGTGCGGCTGGAGTTTCCTTGGCCTGGAAGGGGCGGGGGGGGGGTTAAGATCGCCTGGTTCGGGGAGGGCTGGCTCCCATTCAGGGATCCAAGGTGGGTGTGTGCTTCACATCATCAAACGCCTGGAGCCCGATTAGGGGTGTGGTCCTGCGCCGCCGATAGTGGTGTGGTACTTGAGCACGGGGGGGTTGAACCCCAGCCGCTGTCGCAACGTTCGGGTACATGTTCCTGGAATCGGGACCATGGAACCGGTGACTTCCACGTCGGTCCGTATTCCCCTCCATGCCCCATACACGTTCCCGAGGCCGGCGACTACATAGGTTGCCGAGGGATGCTCAGCAGGCGAGGTGCCTCCACCGTACAGTAGATAGCGCTGTAAACTTGGTAGCTGCCATTGTTGCCCTAACTGACAACCTGTCTGCTCCTGGTGAGGCGGGTAACAACCCAGGTCCTAAAGGGGGACCAGTGATGCCCCGAAGGCTTCGTCAGCAGGCACGGGAGGCAGCGGCCTGCTGCTGACGGGCGTTGTTCCAGCAAGCAGAGGAGCGGCTCCGGTGGTGCGCACTAGACTTCGAAGAGTGGGACACTGTCCACTGTACTGCCCACCATCCCTTCCTTCTCGCTGACACAATCACTCTCTCTCCCGTGGGACACCCGCCCACCAACGATAGACCTGGGTGATCGGCGGGTGGTGGTCCTCCCTCTGCCAACGACTGAGTGTAACATGAAAAGGTGTGGAGCTGGACGCTGGAGCAGAGCTCACAGTACTGGCAGGAGGTCTGTCTCTACAGCAAGGCTGAGGCGTAGGGAGACCACGAAACCCAGTACGACAAAATGTTTATACACATAGCTGATAAGGTAGCTTGTTCGTACTCTCGTTTGATGTGAAATGCACATTTTACGACAGAAATACAGTAACGCACTGTTCAAGCAAATTATGTTAATTGTTTTAAGTACATATGGTGTTAACACCAGTGAACATTTTAAATTAATTTCATGCTATTATTGATGATGGGCTTTGTGAACAGTTGGCGCAAAATACATGACTTGGTGATGTGGCGATATAGCGTAAGTGGCTGTACTACTGTCAAATGAGTGTATGCACCAGAATGATGCATCTGTTGTAAGACTTCCCACGAAGTGGGGGAATGAGTGGGGGAATGAATAGGTCAGCCGGCTTGGCACAAGCGTCAGCACTGCTGCTTGGTTTTCTAACTGCCACTACCACTACCACATTTTAAATGGATTTTTATAATATTTGTTTTACTTTTAATATTGTGACTTGCCAAATAACTGCAATCGTAAAACTCATATTTTAGCACCATGCATATAGTTTTTATATTTTAAAATAATGTCAATGTAATTCCTTAAATATTTTGTTTGTTATAGAGTTTTATTATTTGAGGGTAAAATTGCTATGTTCGTTAAAGCCAGTGTTCGTAAAGTCGGGGGCCTAGTGTACATTTCATTTTGTCATACTGTTAGTGAAGTACTAGGGCTGCTAAATTTGATTTATTGTGCAGTTTTTCTCAGGGTATGAATCCTATAAAAAATATACATTTACGTATTTAGTAAAATATTTAATCTCTGTGTATTGAACCCAAGTGTATTATTGAATGTACCCCTCAATGACACACACTTTGTGGTCCCAATTGTAATTTGCCTGTATTTAGATAGACTGCATCCATTGAATGTGCATGTACTGAAAATTTTTGTCAATCCCCATCGATTCAATGTATAGGTTTTACTGCATATATTTTTAATTTTTAGGCTTTTGCTGAGCCATTATAAAATTAATTGCTTGCAGACACCCTAACCTAGTAATAAATAAAAACTGGTCATGTGACTGAGCAAACCTACATAAATAAATGCCTTTATACTGTAAAATATTAAATCATGGAATGTAATATTAGTTGGACTCTAACTTATTCAGTTTTACAGGTTATAGATTGAAAAGTATAGCAATTTTTTCGAATTTAACTTTCAACCGTAATCATGTAGGCCTAGATTATTTCATTACCGAAAGCACGCACTGAAGTAGACATATTGGTGTGTTTTCAGGATATTGCTGAATGACATGTGGCTGCCAGCAAAATCTTATTTTAAGTTTTCAATACAAGATGCTCTGCCGAGTTTGTATCCTAATTTATCCTTTTGTTTACAGGCACAGTACCTGATATTTGAAAAAATGAGAGAAGAAGGCTTTGTTGCTGGTACAGATGATGTGAGATTGACTGTAGAAATCTTGGTGCCTTCAAATCAAGTGGGAAGAATAATTGGGAAAGGTGGGCAGAATGTAAGGGAACTCCAGCGAGTAACAGGATCCATCATCAAACTCCCTGAACAAGGTAGTGCTCCCCCTCAGGATGAGGAAACAACAGTTCACATTATTGGACCTTTCTTTTCCGTTCAGGTGTGTATGTTCTCCAAATTTTCTCATTTTGTTAGTATTTTGTGTGTCTGTTTTAGAGTTGTTGAATTTTGGTATATCATCTTTGTGGGGGAAATGTTACCAAAATTAAATTTTCGTAGTTTGAAAGTTTAGTGTTACAATAATTAAATTATCTGTTATAACTTATATAGTAAATGGTCTATGATTGGCACAGTGGACGTCAGTGCTTGCTTCCCACAAATGTGATCTTGGTTAGATTCCTGGCTGGACGGGTATAGTTTTGTGGGAAACTTGATTAGCATTTCTGTTGGCCAGCAGGTTTTTTCAGATACTCCAGTTTCCCCTGCTCTTCTGTCTTTCATCTCTATCATTAGGTTTTGTTTCATGTAATCTTCCATGATTCTGCAGATGCTTGAAGGTACCCAGTAGTCTGCTCTTGGGGTGTGATACCTGGCCCTTGGGTACTCTTCCCGTACACTATTTATTATTTACTATAAAATAGTTTTACATGGGGTTACTAATGCAGTGTTTTTTTGTTACAGTCTGCTCAGCGGCGAATCAGAGCGATGGTTCTGCAAGCACAGCCATTGGCTGCCGGAGGCAGGCCTGTCCGTACAGGTTCTCGTCGGGAACCGATCCAACAATAGAAACGAGCCCAGTCAGTTGTCGCAACGTATATACCTCAAACTATATTAAATTGCAACCCACATTATACCAAAGATGTGATGAGAACTGGAAGGAAAAACACCACCAGAGTTCCTCTTATTTGTGCGACTCTCTATTCCTCTGTCGTGTGCGCCTTCTCTACGAACAGCAGTGGTGCGTGTGATGGAGGTATGGTGTCTGTGAGCCCGGTGGGGTTGAGGTTGAAAGGAAGTGAATCGTTGTGAAGTTACGTTTGGGGGCAGCGAAAAGCATCATTGCTAGTACGTCCCTTTTTATTAATATTGATCGAGGGTTTGTAATCAAACTGTTTTTTACTAATGCGAAGATTAGCAAATGAGGCAGTGATTCACGCGCAGCAAAAGAATTTGTTTTTTAACTGTGTGGACATTATGGGTGTGAAGTGAGAGACAGTTGCGTGTGACAAACATAAGCCTTGTTATTCCTTCCCTGTTTATTCCACGATGGCATTAATCTCCTCTTCCCAGTTATTATGGGGGGAGGGTAATGTTTATATTTTTCCAGAGATCGAGTATCTGGAAATTATGTTTTGTCGTTTTACTGTATGTAAAAAGTAAAAGGTCCACCAAACTTTCATTCAGTCAAAGTATATTGAAATTGAGGGAAACATGTCGGTGTGTTTGTAATGTGATACGAATTTAAGATGTTTTAATAAAAGCCTCGTTTTTGGAGGTTCTGTGGAGGTGAGAGAAGATGTAAATGAATGCAATTCAGGGTGTCCTGGATGTACCATCTTTTCCAGGACCCTTGTTGTTTAGTTAGTACAAAGGTTAAATTAAATATGTAAACGAGTACCACAGTCATAGTGTGGTTTTCGTTTTGCACTTTATAAGCAAAGTTATTGAAACAAAAGTTTATTTTTGATACATTGTTGGGGGGAAAATCTTTTTGTTAGATTTTTAATATAAAAAAAAATTAAAACTCTTCACGTAGCTTTTTTTGGGCTATGTGGTAAAAATGGAGAAGAAAACGTTAGGTGAGTGAGTATGGACAATAGCTGCACATTCCCTTAGTAAGGGTCAGCTAAGTGTTTCTTTACCATCAGCCAACAGATTGACACCATCTCAACCCACGTGCACGCATAACCCGCAAAGCCTCAGCGTTTTTGAATTCATTAAAAACTGCTTTGTAATATCATCTAAATTATCAATTTAAAATTTATATTAAATATTTCTTGACTGACTTTCGAGGAATAATGTTTAGGCAACAAATTCAAATTGTAAACCTTCACAGACAATACTGAAACTAAATTTTTGGCAGTACAGAATTTTCTCATGGTAAACATAAAATTTGCTAGAGTATTTAGGTATTTTAAATCACCTGAAAATTGTATTTGTGCATATTTATGATGAATTTTGTGGTAGTTTGGGTACAGAAATTATTTGAGATGATAAAACCATCACCACCACCAAACCCTCATATGTTAATATAGCATAAATGTACTACGTGAATGCTATTGTATTGTTCAAAAGATAATTTAACCAATCTTTACCTTACCGACTGACACTGTAAACTTGGGTGGATACTGACATTACTACAGTAAACATGATGCAGGGAGACCTAATTTACCAAGTCACTGCAAGGCTTTAGAATAATTATATTGGAGGTCCTTTACATCTAAACATAATTATACATTACCTTTTAAAAAAAAACAAGCACACTTGCAAACAAAAAAAAAAGCTGTATAAAAGTTAAGCTGAAACTTAGAAGACTGGGAATTAAGTTTTTCCATTCAATGAAAAGTATATATGATGTTGTTTCCCAATATCAGTCTTATATGAGTTTATAAGTATTTTGAGTGATGCTCAAATAGTTTCATGCTGAACAATATGCTGATAATGTAATTGTTAAGTAAAGGTAATAGGACATAAACATACAGATATAAGTTTAAGAGGAAACACATTTTTTTTTCAGTAGTAGAGTTTAAGACAATTCCAACTTTTATTCCTGTAGTTATTGCTCTGAACTGAAAGGAAATGCCAATGTTAATGTAAACATCAGTTCCTTAAGAGAGTTCAGTTTTTTCATATAACAGTTTGTTTGTTCTTTTACATAGTAGTTTGCCTTAAGTGGTTTGTTATCTTGTAAGATATCTTAATATAAAGCACTCTGCTTCTTATGTTGAAACTCAATTGGGGTACATTTACTAATACTGATGTCTGTGCTCAGTGCCTGAACAAACTCATATTCTAAGTGTAATATGTACATATATATATAGAATGCATATTTTATGAATGTTATTGTTGTACAGAAGACAATATTTCTCTGTTGATTTACTGAACTCAGGTTTTGCTTTAAATACCAGTTACCTCACAGGTCTCTACTTGAGACTTGCAACAGCTTTCCATTTGTTCAGGCACTGAGCCATGTGTAGTGCGTACAATGTATTCCAGTCAAGGCTATGTCTCACAATTTGTCAAAATTGTTTACACGTTAAAAATTGTTAAAATGAACTGGATGTTTGTTTCATATTGTGTACTAAGAAGCAGGGTGTTTTGAATGTGTTCAAAATATAACGGGCATATTGTTAACTACAGATTGTGGTATTGATTTTCAGAGAACTGCATTGTTACAGATTTCTCTTCTAGGAGTACAGTAGTAATTTGAGTTTTGATCACAAACGTGGGTTTGCCATAATTTGTGTACTTTTTTTATTCGGGTGTGGGATAGTCTTCACTGATTGCCTTTTCCCAGTTATGTGGTTTTGCTATTCGTAAAGCAAAACATTCTAGTTTTCATTGCGTGCCCCAACTGTGCACATAAATACAGCAAGTTCATTCACTACCTCAGACAGTTATAAAAGTCTAGTTTTGAGGACAAACAGTTGTGAACATTGAAAACATGTTTTTCAGGCAGGTCATTAACTATGTTGCTTCAGAAATGTGACCGTAAATATCCAAGCAAGTCTTTATACACATTGTGCCTCGTACATCAAACCTTACAGCTTGGCAACTTGAAGCTACTAGTGTTGCAATTCAAGCACAATTTAACATCAGATGTCGATTTCAAATATGCTTAATGCAATAACAACCTGCCATTTTCCATCAATTATTAGTTATTGCATGCTGACAGAAGATGGAAATCGACTGGTTATTCATTTTTTTGTTTGGCTATTCGATGGTCAGTTTTTTCAGATAAAAATTGCTTTCTGAGCGTATGCTTTATAGGAAGGCTTTTCATAATTTGTTAGGTTTTAAATAGTAAATGCATATTGATGGCAAAACTTGCCTCAAGATGATTATCTGGTAATACAGCACGTATCATCGAAGAACCTTCCTATATATATATATTTGTATTTGTTTTGTTTGCAGTATCAAAATAAATTTTGTTTTGAACTTGACAGTAATTAAGAGTTAGGCAATTTATTTGAGCAGAGTTATTAATTTAAGGAAATTTAATTTCTTTAATAGTTTTGGTAACCATTTTTCTTATAGTTTTACTGATTTTGAGTGACAATTTGTTAGCAATGTGGAATTATTTCTATTAAACAATTTCTAGAATGTTTTGATTTTATCAGGCCCAAAATTTGAAGAGTTGCAAGTGTATTGTGGAAATGGTTACCATGCGTCATTTTCCTTTAAATTTTTATCAGATGTACTGTTTCTCAGAAGCATCTTAGATTAAGATAATATTTTTATGGGTTTGTATTGGACATGCATCATTGAAGTATAAATAATAAATTTTGTAGTTTTCAGTTGTGGATCTGTGCTGTGGTTTTTAGAGATTTCTTGTATATTCACTTTCACAAATAGTTGAAATACAAACCCATAAGAGTATACAGTTGTGTAGTGAGAGTGCTCCTGTTTGTTGTTGGTTTATAATTTGGTGTGTGTCACACAAATATATTGTGTTTTTGTGGAAAGGCATTGCAAACTAGGGAGCAAGAGTGGTTGTTCTGTTTATTACATATGTTGCTACATTATTATCATTAACTTTTTAGGGTTTCTTAGTCAGGTTTCTGTAAGAGCAAGTTATTTCTTTAATGGGTGTTTTTATTTCTCTTTTCACTGAAGAGTATACATATATATCAGTTCATGTTAAAAATAGTATTGCTTTTGTAGCTTAACCTGCCACGTACACAATTCTTTTTTAAAACAATGATATTCATATACGACTGAAGTTGAAAATGTACATAAAAGTTATTGCCTGAATTTAAATTCCAAATTTTTTCTGCATCGATAATTAAAATAAGGTTGCTTAGTGAACTTGTGGCAGGGTGAGTTATTTAGTGTCCAACTTCAGGTTATTTACATTGTACCAAAAATAGTGTGTGTTAATAGGGTGTTTTTGAATTCAAAATGGGAGAGAAACTCTTCCCATTTTTTGGTTCATTTCAATGTGAGGAATTTTTGCTGTTGTGGCTCATTAAGTTGATTTCAGTTCAAATGTTTGATATTTGTTGTTAATTCAGGAATTAGTGTGCTAATCATGCACCATTAAGTGTTAAAAGTTTTATTTCAAGTCTTTCATCATTTATGGAAGTACAGTAATTAAAAATTTTGGTCTAGTAATTAAATAAGTGCAAGTCATTTGTTGCGCTTGTAAAGTTTTTAAGAGAAACTTCAACTGAAACAGTAATTCTGCCAGTGGGTCTTATTGTTGAATATATAAATATGTTGTGCAGACCTTTTTTTACTGGTAGTATTACTGTTGGGGTTCAGAAATTTTTTCATGCATGATTAGATTCTTGGTTTTTCATTTGCTTGTACTTCACAGTTTTGGTTGTGTGTTTTGAGCTGGTCTCAACTGTGGCACGCAACTTCATGCCAGTAGTTGCACAGTTTCCACAACACGAAGCAGACAGCAGCATCTGTGTATGTATTATAAGGCTCACTTGTTCATTGTTTGCACAAATGTACACCTTTGTTATTCACAAGTTACTTTTCCTGCTTAGTGTTTGGAAAATTGTTCAATACTTAAGTGGCATTCACCCTTGGGCATTACTATGACTGCTTTTTGTAGAGCATTGCCTGGTCAGGTTTGTGATGTTAGCATGTAAGAAAGAGTTCAGTTGTTGAAAGGTCATTGAAATGATTTGTGCAAAGTAGGTTGTGACCTGAACCTTACCAGGCCGTAGATGTAACAGCTTAGCGTACCAGGATATTATCTGCTCTGTAGACTTTAGTTTTACAGGCTATTTAAATTCCTCACATGCCCCTGCAAAAAAATATATATACTCTATAGCTAAAAATTTCTTAACATGGTAGTAACTTTTTTCAGGCCTTGGATGCAATGCAGGTTCATTATTATACAATCAATCTTCAAATTATTTCTCTGGTTCTGTGCCTTTTTTCTTTTAAAAGCAGTCCAGTCCAAATTAGTCTCAACCACAGAGGTGCCGACAGAAATAATTCAAGAACAGGTGGTTAGAGGCTATGTTAAGACAATGCTGCACATTTGCACTTGAATGATTGTATTTTGTAATCAGTTTGAAAAGGATATATTGTAAAAAACATGTGGTCCATGCAAGCATGCATTCTCCGTTTTCTACCATGAAAAAATAAATTATTCTAGTTATTTTATAGAATTTTATTTGTATGTGCCACCTTCCACTCCATTTACATCCTTACCTTTGCTACCCGTCACTGGTGAAAAACGCACAGTATATAATTTGAGTGTTGCATTAAAAGTGAAAAATGTTGCTATTGGTGCGATATTGACTTGCCAACCTTTACAAATTTTTCATAAAATGTAGGGAAATGACATCCAGTTTTAGATTTTACGAGGTCAGAATTTTTTACGAATTTTTAAGTACGAATATAGAGATGAATTTTTGATGTCTAAAATACTCGTTTCTTGAATTGTTTGAAATCTGTTGCCACATGCTGTTGCTGTGGGTAAGATTGTTAATGGTGTCATTGTTTGATGGTCAACGAACCACGTAATTTGTTGCTTTGTTGTGTATATATATATATATATATATATATATATATATATACACACACACACTAGACCCCCGATTTTACGAATACTCAAGGTTCCTCTCATCGCATTCATAAAATCGCTACCTTCGTAAATTCGATAGCGGCTTATTTTTGCCTCCCCCCCCCCCCCCCTCCTTACCAGAAAATTTTAAAATTTCATTTTTTCTTCAAAATGTGTCTCTAGGCCCCGACTTCCGTAGCGTTTTGCGGGAAATTAATTAACGTAATAATGTAAACATAAATTAATATCAGTAGCCAGACGTCACACTGTTGAGCGGTAGATATGACTGATCCTTGTCCCCAAAAAATGAGAAAATCGAGATTCCGAGCGTATTCTCTCAAGCGAATAGCCAGACTCCCGTAGCATTTAACGGAAAAATAAAGTAAGTAATAGTTTAAATATAAATTTATATCAATAGTCCGACGTCTTACGATCAAAAGAACACCGATAAACAATAGATATGACCAATCCTTTTTCTAAAAAAATGAGAAAATCGAGATTCCGAGTGTCTTCTCTCGAGCGAATAGACCGAATTCCGTAGCATTTAACGGAAAAATAACGCAAAAGATAGTTGAAATATAAATTTATATCAATAGGCAGACGTCTTACGATCAAAAGAACACCGCTAAACAATAGATATGATCGACCTTTGTCCTAAAAAAAAAAAAAAGAGAAAACCGAGCTGTCGAGTGCCTTTTCACGAGCGAATAGCCCGATTTGTGTAGCGTTTAATGAAAAAAGTAGGCATTCCTTACTAGTAAATTGGCCTTGTAAATTATTCACCAAAGAAAGAAGGAATAAGCGGATGTATTTATTCATTGCGCAGTTTTATATAACTTAACGTAAAAACATTCCCTCGACGTTGTTGATGAATTGTACGAGAATGTAGATACTAGTAGCGTGCAGAGCGGACGGATAGCGCAACTGTACGAATGTTCACAAGATGGCTGATAGATAGCGGCACCATAGCATATACAGACGTTGTTCCAAAAACGCCATTTTGTGACGTAATTACCTAAAAATCGTCGAGAATTACATTTATAAGTGAATGAAAATAATCACTTTCACAGTCAGTATATGTGGTAAAAATAAATTAGGAGTTACGGGATTACGTAATACACGAACGTCTATTTATTTTCCAAGTTCTACATACCCGGAGACAAAGGTTTGTTTACTTGAATAATAGGTAGCGCTATTATCGTGCTCACTTGTGAAACGCACGTTTTACGACACGCAGTAACGCATTGTTTAAGCAAATTATGCGCCAAGTTAATTGTTTTAAGTACGTATGGTGTTAACGCAATAAAGAAAAATATCACGCTATTATTTATAGGGTTCGTGTAAAAAAGCAAACTCATTCGGCGCGAGACGAGAGAGATAAGACGTCGTGAAACAGCCTAGAAGGAGGCTGTACTATAGTTAAATGAGCATATGCGCATGCACTGGAACTTTGCGTCTCTAGTACGACCTCAATATAGATCCTAATACGTCGTAGTTGGAGACAGGCCGGCCGGCTTGGTACAGGCGGCGCCACGGCCGCGCGGTTTTCAAACTGTCACTGCCGCATTTTTTAACGGATTTTCGCTATTTTTGTTATATTTTTAATATTGTGACTTACCAAGTAATAACTGCAACTCTACAATTCATATATTAATGCCGTGAATTAGATACAGTATGTTTTATTCATTGTCAACATAATTCCTTACAATTTTTTTTGTCATATAATTTTGTTATTTTTAGAGGGTTCCTGAGATTGTATTCGTAGAATCGCTACCTTCGTTAAATCCAGGGTTCGTAAAATCGGGGGTCTAGTGTGTGTGTATATATATATATATATATATATATATATATATATATATATCCTTACTAGTCATCTGGGTAACGGTGATCAGCTAACAACCAATCAAGAACCAGTTTAAACAGTCATTGGTTTGGTAAGATGGTGTCGTGCACAACTGTGTGTTGTGAAACTGAGTGTTAAAACATTTTGGATGTGTTTATTTTAGGGATGGGTCGAATAACAAAAAATACTGGTTCCGATTCCGGTACCTGTTCTACAATTCAAAAATCGGTTCCAGTATTCGGTTCCGACTATTTTTGACTAATTAAAATACTAGATACACTTTTCAAAAAGTAAAACACTTGCCTATTACCAGAAACTTTCTCAATGTTAATTAAGCTACAGAAAGAATTAAACAATAAAAATGTACATAATAGGCTATGATTCAAAATATTAAAACTGACAATGTGTGTTCAAATTACAGTAGGCCTTAAGATTTTTGTTCAAAAATATTAACATCTTCACTCTGTATGGATCTAAACTATTTCTCTTTGAATCACAAATGAAGCCTGCCGTGCTGAACAGTCTCTCGCTACATACTGTTGCTGGTGGAATGCACAAATATTTCCTCA